>MU251400.1:0-150178 GCA_019669835.1 Amylocarpus encephaloides | reverse complement strand
GTAGTATTTAATATTATAGGTCCTTTATACTTATTATACTCTTCTCTTTCTTAGATAGTAGCGTTTAGTTCTTTTCTTAGTAGATAACCCTAGGATCTTTTCTCTCTACTTTTATAATTTCTTACGAGGTGTTCTAGTTTTCTATAGTTAAAACAAGTACGGTTCTATATATACCTTAATTACTCTTATAACGATAATTCTTTTTATTAAGTAGTATTAAGTTCTATAGAGTCTTTATATTATCTAGAGTTATTATTATTCTCTCGAACTCTCTCTTTACTTATTCTTCTATAATTAGAGTCGTATCTTCCTTTCTTTTCTATACTACGCTTATACTAGTTGTTATTAATCTTATAGGTGACCTTAATAAGTTATTTAAGACTATTAATACTACTATTATATTAGATAAGTTTATTCTTTATAAACTCTTTTAACTCTTTATAGTAGACGTAGCTAAGTGTCTTATTACCTTATTCTATATAGATAGAGTATCGTTAGAAGTCTCTAGTATAGATAGTTACTAACTCTTTCTATTATAGAGCTTTAATAGCCTATTCTACCTCTCTTCTCTCGTTTATAACTCTAAAGGTAGTCTTAATCTTAGAAATAAATCCTTTCTAAGTACTAAAGATTTTAATAGTTATATCTTCTACTTTGTTCTTACTTAGAACCCTATTCTTGTCGCTATAGGTGAGGTAGTTCTTAAGAAACTCTTTAATCTAGTTTAGAGCCTTTCTCTTAAGTAGTATAACTACTTATAGAACCTACTTCGTCTTAGATCGAAATCGTTCTCTATTAAACTTAATATATAGCCGAAGTTAAAGTAAGAACCTATAAAGCTTATTACGCTTACTATTAAAGGCGTTAATACTTTTATACTTAAGGTTCTTATCGATTTCTCTAATAAGAGTAGTAGATACTAGTACTTTTAAGCTAGACGAGAAGACTAGAGTCTTATAAGAACTTCCTATAATAAATATTACTTAATTAATATATATACTAGTACCTATTAGTTTTAGTACTTAAAGTATAACGTATAGTCGGGCTAGTATTACTTAAGAGTATAAAGATAGATTAGTTTAGTAGGTAGGGACGCTATTACTAATTAAGACTAATAACCTTTTTAAGTTACTAAGTATAATATAAAGATACTATATTTACCTTAAGTACGAAGCTTCTATCTATATAAGAAATACTACTAAGTTATATAAAACCTTTATACTAATAGATTATCCTAGATTATAGTAATCTAAGATAACTACTTATATTAGATTATTACGATCCTCTATAATCTAATATTACGTAACTTATAGCTTCTCTATATAGCGCCTAGCCCGCTTTAGACGACTACTACTAAGTCTTAGAGCTATGTTAACTATTCTAGTAATTAGCTATAATAATTAAGCTTTAATATCATAGCCTAGGGATTAAAAGGTACTAAGCTAGCTTTATAGAATCTAGTCTACGTATTTTAAGTTATTATTAATCGCTTATAAGCTATATAAAAAGCTAAAAAGAATATAATCTTAGTAATATAGTTAATATAAGCTTTAATAAAGGTCTTAATTTAACGCTTATATATATGTTTAAGAATACTAAAATATCTAACGTTAAGTAGCTAGGTTAAGTAAGAGGGATAAGAAGATAGATAAAGAGTAATAATATTATTAGCTTTATAATACTCTTAAAATATAGTTAATTCGTAACTCTTATATCTATCTAATACTAGTATTTAATATAGCTCTTTCGTATAACTATAAGTATGTTTATTAAAGTATTATAGCTATTCTAGGCCTATCTTATTATTAGTTTATCTATTACTTATAGTTTTAACTACCTAGTTATTAGAGAGGCCGCCTTTAGTATACTAACTAGCGAGATAATATTTCTCTTAAACTATAAGAAATAGAGAAATACTTCTACCTTTACTATTAATATAAGTAATTACTATAGTCTATTCTCGATTACCTAGCTAAACTATCTTACCTCTATTACGTCGATCGGCGCGTATAATAACTATAGCTAGGCTAATAATACCTATTATAAAGCCCGTCTTATTAAAGTTATAAAAGTCGTAATCTAAAATACTATATTTCGTCTATATATTCTCTATAAGTCGAAACTACACGCTAATAAGCTCTAGATCTTTGTATAAGACTCTTTAAAAGTCGTAAACGCGATTAAAACGCGTCTTTAATTCCGGTTAACGTTATATAAATCGATACGCCTAGAGCTTACTAACGCGTTTTCCCCCCCTCGATTTAAGTATATAATTCGTCATATCTTTAACACTAGTAAGCCGGGGCGTAAATCCTCTTATATCTAGATCAAGTATATATCGAACAATCACCTCCTCCTCGAGTTCGGTCAGGTTGTAATAATTAGCCTTAGTTTCGGTACGAGAAGTTCGGCCGGCTATTTAATAAGTAAGTGTGCTATGAGGCACACTATAGAGCTTAGTAGCTCTTCGAATACTCATTTTAGAGGACGATCGGACTACTTCCATAGCTAGGATAATTCGTGCTTCGTTTATTTAAATTTATATAATTAGTTATTAAGAAAACGCGTGTCTTAGGTAGTAGGTAAGGAAGTGGGGAAAAGTGTCTCGCTCGGTGATAAACCACGTTATTCGTAATTTAGTCAAATTCAATAATTACTGTTGTAATGAGGGTCTTCAAATGGCACTTAATAATGTGAAGTCTCGATCGTTGAGGTAAAAAAGGTCTGATTTCCATTATCCATTTTCCCTGAGGTATGCCTCATATATATATAGCTCCTCAGTCCATATTCTTTTCATGCCTTATCAAGAATAACTCTGCTGCCTAGTAGGCAGCAGCTTTTGTCTCATATCACCGTACCTACCAACACTTACGAAACGTTCTATTCCAGGTCTATCTATTGTTAGGATTACTTAAATAATAGTGGTCAAATGTATTATTTATTAAGTTAAGGCCACCTTATAGTAGTATAAATAGCCTTCAGCTGTATAACGAAGGCCTTACAAATCTGAGTCCTATCGTTTGTTGATCACGTGTTCAAAACACTCCCTCCTCTCTTCCTTACGTGCGCCTACCCTTCCGAAAATCAGGTGGTATAACCTCAATTTTACATTTATTAAGGCCTGTAAGTTTTCCAATGTCAATCCTTTGCCTTTCGAAGGATTAGAGGGATTAGAAGAAAAGGGAGCCCGTGAATACGAAGCGACAAGAGTTTATCTATCGAGGTCTTATTAGCTAGAAAGTTAAGTCTAAAGTACGTTACGAACAGTTAAATTACCCGACCCAGCTAAGCTCTCCGATTGTAAGAAGGTCATTTTCAAGTACCAGGGGGTCAAGATCCGTAAAAAGCAGTTTTATCTTTATCGACACTCGATATAGCTTAGGAAAGTAAATAGGGGCAGAATCTAACTCTCTAAGTATCTCTAAGTGGCGAGGAATCTATGTCCTAGTCCGTCATAAGAAAATAGCCAGGGGGCATGTTCTGAGTAGGAGGTCTAGGCGCAAGATCTAGGTCCCTAGTAGGAAAATAGGGTTTCTGTAAGGTACAAAACCGTCCGTGTATTAGCGACTAGGGGGGCAGGTTTATTAAAATCTGCGTAGTTCGTAGCTAAATAGAACTCGGTTTTGGTAGGAAAATGCCCATATTTGAGAGTGCCATATCTATAGGTCTTAAATTAGGATTGATCTGCACCTACGATATATCTATTCGGCCGCCAACTACCTCTTTACTTTGCAAAGTTGAGTAGAGATCGCAGATGGGTCAGACTCAGAAACAGCAGTTAGTCTGACAACGGCACTCCTCACAGCGAGCCTCTTATTGCCAGTGACAGCAACTTTCAGAGTCTTCGACTTGCCAAATTCAACTGTCACAAGTGCATTTGGCACATCCACCTTCCAACCACCTCCTTCAACAGTAGCTTCCAGTCGATATACATCCGACTTCAAATACGGCGTCGCATTTTGTGGGTGATTTGCTCCTCGTGCCATAAGAAAGGTCCCGTTATTTGCCAATTCAAAAGAGCAGGTTAACCCTTTGGTTCGATCACGACCGGATGCCTTGCCTCTAGACAGAGATACCCCGTGTATGTGTGATTTACTACCGTCGAGCGAGCGGACTGCTACGGTATAGGAGAGAATTCCTTTCGAATCGCGGTGGATGTCAATGACATAAAAGTGCAGCCGATTAGCTATATCCACATATTCGTACTCGCTTCCGGAACGTGTGCCAGCGTGGAACAAAGCATCAGCGAGTTGACGATAGTCCCCCAATGTTATGTAGGAGGGTGTGCCATCTGGACGAAAGAAGTCGAGTAATCTGATATCTTGTGGATTCGCATCGATCATCCACTGGAAGGGTCCTGAATTGCCGTTGTTCTTCGTTTTGCTAATCATAACGCCAGAGTCTGGTTGGAAAGAGTCTGCACCTAAACGGTCCACCACTTCCATTTCATAATTGTTATAGCCCCGGCCATCGCAATATAGGTCCGACGCAACAGTGCAAGGTGTGCCATTATCGGCGTTCATAGTCACCCGTATTCCCATCAAATCGCTTGCCCTTGGTGCTACAGATCGTGCTGTGATTCTTGCAACTGCAAGTCCAGATGATGCTAGCGTTTCTCTTGAAAGTATTAGTATACTTGTATTACTAACGAGACCCAGTTGCAATTTGTCACGCATGGTGTGATATGACCCCATGGAACCTCCCTCTTGAGGTGGAATTTTCCATCTAGTATGAGGACCACCAGGACCATTGAATGAGCCACGCGACATCATTGACCAAGGACCAGTATATGATCTACGAAGTGGTACACCGTAAGGATTGTTATAGTTGTCGCCAATGTTGAGCAAGTGACTTAGTTCGTGAGCATAAGTCCCCATGCCTGAACTCTCCGCCTGGGTTGAAGATCCGCCACCTGCATTTGGCCAGATCGTAGAGGCTGCTGCCCATGAACTCCACTCCACATAGCGAGTTTTAGCGTAGTTACGGTGTGTAACGTTGTCAACAGGTGGGCCAAAGGAATCAGGAACGTCTTCTTTAGTTTGGAACAGCATTTCTCCAAACTCTTGCCATGTTGACGATTCATCTTGTCCTGCTGATAGAATGAAGACTAATTCGAAGGTTGCGGCCATTTCGTTGCCTACATCAGCTCGCCAAGCCCCAAGAGCGTCGGTACGGATATTAAGATTGCATGGCCCCAGACCATTTGGGCATTCGCCTGGGTTGAAGTTATTGTCAATTCCATACTGATATGACTTTGCCGGAAGTCGATAAGATCCAAATGCTGTGAGATCAACTCCAAACCGACCAGCAGAGTCTCCCATCCAATACTCGTGCAAAGTATGACCTTTGTTCAATTCATTTGGAGTATTCAAGAAATCTCGGTAAAATGCTGGCACCTCCTCGGGAGTAAGCTTGGGAGCGCTCGGTTGAGGATTGTTGAATATTGTTGATCTAACTGGCAAGGAAATAGTAAAAGGCATATCTGAATAGTCGACAGAAACAAGTGCGATATTGAAATTTCGAATTGATCCCTTCGTAGCCGGGTTGGACCAATTCGTCCCTGGCGGTGTTCGAAAATCCGCCCAAGTCATATTGTCGGGATTGACCCAATTCTGAGGATCCAAAATGGCGAAAGGATCTTCTTCATTGAAGCCATGATCGCTACGTTCAAAATGTGATGCAGCATTTATAACTCGACTTAATGCTGCGATGGTGAGAATGATAGCCGAAACCTCCAAGCGGGAGTTAAGCATCTTGAAGGCGTGCATCTTCTCCCAAGGGAAATTCCAGCCAGAAAACAGTCTTTGTGGACAGCTTAACCACGGAGTGAAAGCTATAGGATAGAACATGCTCTGCTATATAACACCGAGTGAGCCCATGGCTATGCAATGCAAACCCCACTGTTGAACGAGAGGGGTACAGCTCAAGTTTCTGGATAATACAGTACACCCGAAGATTATGTCCATCTTCTTATCATGGGTTTTGACTCCCCGAAGAGGAAAGTGCTAAGCATTGTGCCAAGGGATCTTCAACCGGTCGAAGATCAGGAATAGAGACGAATAGAGATCTCCTCCCGAAAACGAATTAGAAGCACCGAGTGCCATCTGCAGAACATCACGAGAGTGGTCGCAAGCAGATCCGGTTACTGACCACTACGACTTCATGTACAGTACGCGGGGTGTGTAGGAAAGCCGTGGAGTTTTTAAGCCCCAAGAATAGGCGAATTTGGCAATGTGAAGTAACCTCATTAGTGTGGTAATGTGAAGTTCCTCAAGACCAAAACAGTAAAGAGAGGAGGAAAATTGAGGCAGAGCCGATAATCGTAACAGTTTACTTGCGAAATGGTAAGACATAAGGTTGTTGACTGGTTGTAGAGGGGTATATTGCCGAGGTTGAATAGTAAGCATCCACATAATCCGATTCGGGCTCGTCGTTGGCTTCTTCCCTCGTTTTTGAGGTTTGTCATTGGCGAGTAGTTTATCTGTTTTCGTGTTTAATACCCTTGAAGGAATCCTAATTACAAAGACAGTGGAGTTGCTCCGTACATTGGAGCAGGTGATCTAGGCAGCCATAACGTTTAGAGCATGTTCTCATTGACAATACGCTTCTTGTTGGCCTCTATTTCCAGAACATCCCAGTTGACAGAAATATAGCCACCACGGGCATAATCAGCTCGTGACTGTGCCAAATATCCAATCAACTGTCCCGCAAGCTCTGGATGATCCTTAGCAAATGGTGCCAACTCTCCATCGTCAGTGAATGGGGTGGCGACAATGCCTGGGTGAATTGTGAAGACTCTAAGAGTTGGATACTCGAGGTGTGTGCACTCCATCAATCTCTGTTGAGCTAGTTTGGAGATAGCATATGCAGATCGTGTTGGAGGATTCATTCCTGCTACAGCTGAACCCACGGACACAAACGTGCCTACAGGATCGTCACCTTGCCCCTTGATGAAGTGATGGAGGAGAGAGTAGGTGCCCTTTAGGTTGACTTCCTATAGAATAGCATATTAGCCGACAGCTTTTGTCAACTTGCAGGAGGAAACTCACGAATCCTTTCCACCAATCATTTGTTTCTTGCTTGCATACAAGAATTGGCTTCTCTATGTAGCCAGCGTTGCTGACTACCACATCTGGCAGACGGCCATAGTGAGCTTTGGCCTTATCGAAAAGACTCTCTACAGCCTTATTGTCGTTCACATCAACTTGAAGAGTAAGAACGTTTATGTCTGAGTTGATTCTCTTCAACGAGGTAGCGATCTGCTCCAATGGCTCAAGTCTTCGTCCCGCAACAATTACTCCAGTCTCTTTCGCGAGTGCAAAAGTCTTTGTTATTCCCTAATTCTTATGTCAGCACTTTTGACGAGGTATCAACCCTAATTCAATTCTTACGGCGCCAATACCAGTTCCACCGCCCGTGATCAATATGATCATTCCGCTTTGGGTATTGGAAGGGTCTGCTGGTGATGGTGAGAGAGTTGGATTAGGCTCGCGGTGCATTGTCTTCGTGATGCAAGCAGGCCTTGAATAGGCATCTGCGTCAAAGTTTGCAGACATTGTGTGATTACCCTTTTAGTTAAGAGTGCTTGAAAAATATGGATGTTTTGTGAAGAGGTGTTCTTGTTGAAAATGTGGTTTGGTGGTCTTTCGATGCCGTTATATGCATGATTGGGGAATCGCCATGTCTGGAATTAGTGATCAACAAGACTCGAGTGTTGCTAAAGACACTCCACATTTCCTGCCACCGATTACTGTAAGCTATCGTAGTAGCAGTACAAGAATAGAGGTATAAATAGCAGAATAGTACAAAAGTATTCTACTTCGGGAAAGCTTAGCGCAGAGGTCTGGATTCTGTTTTAGATGCACCCCTATTTCTACTACCATCTCCTCCATGCAGCATAGTGTAGAGTCTAGAATGCTTTACAAAATGCCAGGAAGTAGTCAAGCACTCAAAAAAGGCCATGATCCACTATAGCTATGTGACTTCGCCGAAGGTTGGGGCTGTTTCGCAAAGATCAGTAATCACTGGCTAGATAAAAATTCAATTCCGAAGAAAACTCAATTACGAATAGGGCTCGACAAATAGAGATAGGGGATTATCAATGATTCAAGTCTCTGATATAGAGTCCATTATTTCAGTTAGTTTTGTGTTCAGATAAATCCCATATACTGATTACTGAGAATCAAGGGAATCGCGACGAGTTTCGACGTGCGATCAGGTGTAACCTTACTCGTACTCTATACTCGCCTGAAGTGGAGCCGGAGCAGCAGTACCAGAACTGGGGCACAAATAGCGGAATAGTACAAATGCATTCCGCCTTCGGGCAACTTTGGTGCAGAGGTCAGATTCTCTTTTAAGTGCACCCCTATTTCAGTAACCTACGACCTTTCCCACCTAATATAGTCATTAGTCTCCCCCTCCCAAATGAATGTTAAATTATGGGTGATTAGCCCGCGCTCCTAGATTGGGGATTTAGCTAAGACACGTAGTAGAGTTCTCTAGAATATAGGGATATACGCTCATTGGTTCGCCAGAATCCCCTGGTTACAGAATTGACCAAAGACCCACAACTCAACATTTATTTAGGGAAGAGTACCAAAATTGAGCTTCCGGAGGAATAGAGTTTCCGCCCAAACGGTAAGATTAATCATCATTCGAAAGAAGTCTCGAATTTGTAATCAACCCAGGATTATGAACCTTCCAAGCCGAAAGATAACAACACAGGAAGGTGTGTAGAGTAACGAAACATGTTCATTCGTCTTATGAAATTTTTACATATGAAGTACTATAGGCGAGATAGCTATATAAGACGTCCTCGTGGAGAAAGCCTATTCTATGTAGTATATAGAACTAGAAACTTATAGAATTCCATTACAATTTAAGGTTTCGTGACTAGAAGTTTGGAACCTTAATTATATCAAGATTACTAAATTCCTATAATTTTTTCATAAGAATAAGATTAAGTGATCTCCTCGATACACTCTGTGACTTAAGTGATAGCACGCCAGGTTTACATTGATATATTACAAGGTGGTAGTTCTAGATCCAAAATATTTCTGTATCTTACAAAAAGCTAAAGGGGATGTGTGGTCCCATGTTGTGTGGCCCCGTGTTGTGTGGTCCCGCGTTGATTGTAAATCCTTATCCTCGGCAAAGGACAACAGATAAATGCCGTGAATACACCGCCAACAAATCCACCTTTACCCATGTATCGGGGAGAGAAGTGTAAGGGAGAAAGTAAGGTACGAGTGTGCCGTTCTTGGGAACAACAGGCTTAGCGTAGGAGCTATTGAGAGCCCTCCCGGGGGCACTGCCATAGATATCAATATTGGAACCTCAAATTGGTTGCTCAAATACTCAACTATAGCAATACATACTCATTCCAAACTCAATACATTTATCTGTGGTGTCAATTAGCTTTGGCAATTCAACCATTTCTGTCAGGTTATGAGCCCGGGAGCAACACACCACTTCAACCAATCAATCAACCATGTCGTCGCAATCTTCTGACTATGCCACCATCAAGAACAACAGAGTCTTAATCCTTACAAGCTCTAACTATTCTTTATGGACCCAGTCATGCAAAGGAGCGATCCAGTCAGTTACAGTATGGCGTATAGTTTCTAGTAACGAAATCCGACCTCATAGTAACAGTATTGCCACTGTGGATTGGATAAAAGACGATAGCTTTCGATCAACCTGATCTATAACTCAGTCCCTCAAAATCTCAGTAATGTCATAAGAGATGCGACGACTACCTAGGATCCGCTGCCATTTGGACAGCTCTCCAAACGTATGATAGACCTAATGATGTATTATATATCAACAGCCTCCGAGAGTAATTCACGGCACTCAAATACAAACACACGAACCAATCGATCCGCCAATTTACTAATGACCTTGAAAAACTTCAACTCTAGCTTGAAGGGTCAAATCTCGCCTTTTCAGACGATATGTTAGCCTCCAGACTCCTGGCGGCACTGCCTCAAGAGAATGGTGTCTGGACTCAAATTCGAAATCTGCTAGAAATATCCACGCCACAGCTCACGAAATCCCAGACAATTACAAGGAAAAGTGCCTTTTTGCAATAATACTGGGCTGATTGTTGTAAATACTCGGCGGCTCGAAAGTAGGAATTTGAGAAGACGGAGGAAAAGAAGAAGGCGTACGGAAAGAGAGAGGATGATGATAATACTGTTGCAAAAATGGCCCAGACAGAGGCAGTAGAAGAATACAACAACTCAGGAGTAGGCAAACACTTCTCCAACTCAAGCTCTGATTTCGTACAAATCAAGCGCTGGAATACACCAAAATCAGTTCAAATTGCAGACAGATCGAGAGCCCCAACTAAAGGCTATGGATCAGTGAATATGCGAAATCAGTACGGCACTCTAACCCTACCTGAAGTCTAGTACGCACCGAGCTTTGCCACTAAACTACTCTTAACAAAGGAGTTAAATAAACTAGGGGTTTCAGTGATATTTAAGGATTACAAAGCCAAAGCAATTAGCCAGAGCCAGGGAAACATGGTTTTTACAGTAAGTTGTAAGAGTGGAGAGCTTTACAAAGTCAACTCAGAGCATAATGCCTTCGCTGGAATGGCCAAAATGGCCTCAACTTCAGCTCCTTCAGGGAATGAGGGCGAAAACAATATCTTCCTAAGAGAGTAATCCTTCGTGAAAGGAGATAATTAGAATTACCCTAAATAGCTAAAGAATAATAAGTTTAATCTCTGGCACCGTCGACTCGGCAATTTTAATTTATACTACCTTAAGAAGCCAAAAGATCATAGCACAAGTAAAGATTTAAGCTAAAAGGATATTAAGGATCTTAAGGGAGTTAATGGATCAAAAGTATACGAGCCCTGCCTAGTAGGCAAAATGATGGCAAGTTACAAGAAATTAACAAACTCTCGTACGGACGTAAAAGTCTGTCACCTCTATACCGATATTTCTAGAATACTTCTATACTCTATTCGCGGCTACTAGCACTACCTACTAGTATTAATGACGTAACTCGTAGGAGTTAGAAACACCTACTTAAATCTAAATACACGAGTGAAGTGTTTCTAATATTAAAGGGCGTCATTGAGGTCGCTGAAAGAGAATTAAGTAGCTAAGTCACGTACTTTAGATGTGATATTAGCGCGGTAGAATTTAGAAGAGAATTATGGGACTTTATGTTCGATAATTGTCGCGGCTCTATTAACACAGTACTTTTAACCTTCTTTCCTTTTTTCTTTTAGGTTGTATTTTAGTTAAATACAAACCCTCTCAAAAACTATTCAGTATCCTTGAGAATTGTGAAAATTGTGACGCAAGATAAGTGTAAGCTTTGTTCGTTTTTTTTTGTGAGGCCCTACGTAGGTATAATCTCGTTGCACACTCTCGATAGAGTGTCCAGACATTATCGAACCAATAACTTCTCCGGAGGTCAACACCAAGTCATCGATAAGTGAGATCAGGAATGTTTGCTCCGCTTACTGTACATCTAGAACTATTACAATCCTCGCTGTTCATTATACGGCCAGTAAATATTTACAGCGTCGAAGAACCAACTTGCTAGAATGCCAAAGATCGGGAAGAGAGCATAGCCAATCCTTCTTAGCCATATTTTAAACTAATAGTTGCCCTAGAAACTATTAACTAGAAGAATAGTTGTATGCAGAGTAAATACCCGTTCTCTTACACGACCCCAAAGGTTAAACTCGCACATTATTAACACTCAATCAGTTGGAAGATGGGAAATTAGGAATCATATTGTCATATTATTTCAATATCCCCTCAAGATTCATAAATCCCAAGAACATTCGTACTATTCCCATACTCAACCCCACAAACTCCCCCAAACTCCCCCACGATCCCCCCTCGTTGCGCCACCCACTCCCTCATCCTCTCCTCCCCACAGCTCTCTCCGGGCCCACTCGAGCACCCATCCAAACTCTGCGGACTATCATTCACAAGCACACGATAATAGCTCCCGTCATCATACCCAAAACTCTCACACTCCATCTTCTCAATCGCGACGTTGGTTAAGAATTGCAGGATGTTGCTAGATTTCCACACGCGGCCGTGGTTGATGGCGTTGACTGGCATAGTATAATTGACGTTGTTAGATCCGGAGAAGGCGGAGTTGTTGAAGAGGCCTAGGGCGACGAGGACTGTAGGGGGGAGTTCGCGGTGTGTGAAGGAGATGTAGAGGTCTTGGTCGGCGGTGGCATTAGACATGTTGTTTTGAGTAGCCATAAGGCTATTGAGGGTAGCGTTAACCCAAGGGAAGCCGATTGCGCCAGATGTGGGATTGCCGTAGCCGGTGTTGTAGTGGTATTGGATGTCGTTGGTGTATTCGAAGCCAAGCCATTCGTTGGGTGAGAGGACTTCAAGATTACAGAATGGCGAGGAACCGCGGATCACAGTTTCATAGCCGCAAAGAAGGGACATGGCGTACACATCTTTCGCTGTAAAATTGAAAGCTGGAGCTGCGGAATTAAAATGTCCTATAACTGGTTTTGTGTAGACGTCGAGAAATTCCTGCCGTTTTCATGAATGTTGAACTTTGCAAATTGCGAGTTGGAGAACATACGGATGACTCGTTGCTACCAGCCTTCGAGCTATATGCAGGACAACCTTTGTACGGTGTCAAAGAATCTGCTCCTTCCTCCTCGCCTTCTGAGATCTCAACAACCGACATATCATCCGTGTCATCGGCAAGCCCTTGAGTGAATGACTTTGCCGATTTGACAGTTCGCTCCGCCGTCGAGGTCCAAATCTTCTTCGGTGTCCTTAACCCCTGATACCTCTGCGCAATATCAACACCTAATTTAGTAGCCTCCAACTTCCCCGACCTCGTCAGCATTTCTTGTTCTTCATCTGTGATTGGATTTTGCCATGTTGCGAGGAAAGACAAGACAGGCACTTTTGCCCAGTCAACTGTTGTGTTTTCTAGCTTCTCGACAAATGGCTCAATGTAAGACTCATAGTCAAAATCATTGGCAACGATTGCAGCATGCCGGACGAGATATGCTGCTCGGGTGACATTGCAACCTTGAGGAGGACTCGGATCAAGAGGTGGGTCAATTGGATCGAAAGGGGGGGCAACACCAGCTAGATGCTTCAAAGGGTCAAAGTAATATGAACTAGGAGAGTAAGCGAGAATTTTTGATATGCAGATCGCGGCAGAGAATAGAAGAGGAGACCGCATAGTTGAAGATGAGATTGGGCTGAGTTCGAGAAAGCTTGACAAAGCTTACCTTTATAAGAGTTTTACGGAGTACTAAGTACTTCTTGGATTTTCAGCCGTATGAACTTGTTAGCCCGCTGATCTCGACATCGTCACCATTCGTTCGAATCAGGGCATTTAGCGGTTAGCTGCAGTGGATTGGGGTCAAGTCGAAGCGAGAAGCCATATAGACTTGACGTGTGCCAAGGCGAAGCACGTGAGTGATAATCATGTCCGTTTAATACCGGTTCACTTAATGATAGAATAATTATATTTTTCTTCTTGGCTTTAAAATCCGTAAAAAAAATCTGCCTATAAGAGGCTTACTTAGGGGTAGAATAATAATATCTTTCTTCTAGGCTTTGAAATCTATAAAATCTGCTTATGAGTGGCTCACTCAGGGGTACAGTAGAATAACAATGATTTTCTCCCAGGCTTTAAAGTCTATGTAAAATCTTCCTGCAAGAAGTTCTATATGTACAAGTAAATGGATCCTATGAATGCTGTCCTGGAAGGACAGAAGAGAAGGCGTCCAGCTGAGTCCAGGTCAGATAGATGAAGAAGCGTCTTTGTTCTAACATCGCGTGCCGGTCTATTTGGGTATCATAGAACATACATAGGTGTACTTGTTGTTACAGTGGTTCGTGAATGTCGTCCTCTCCGAGTGTACAATGAAGCTTACAGGCCTGGTCATCACAACGGTGTGTCTCCGAGTCGACATTGTCAGTCGAGCACGAGGTTTAACATCCAACTAGGACATCGACCCAGATCCTGTCATCAATAGATAGGACAGGGCAATCATCCTTGACTTCATAAACCTTCCTGGATCTTCCTCAGCTCCTCTTCAACCCTCAACCACGCCCCCTCAATCTTCGCCCTCTCCACCCCATTCATCTTCCTCAGCACATACCTCGCCACCACATCCGGCTCCCTGCTCTCTGGCCTCCCAATCCCCACTCCAATCCTCGTGTACCTCGTCCCAGACATACACTTCTTGATATTCTTCAGTCCGTTATGACCCTTCGCACTCGCCCCTCCATCTCGAACCTTCACATCCCCTAGCCCTAACTCCAACTCATCATGCACCACCACCAATTTTGTCTCTTCGCCTGAGGATTCGGCTTGGAAGCGTCGCCAGGCTTGCGAGACGCATGCGCCCGAGATGTTCATGAGGGAGTTGGATTGCCAGAGGGTGAGTTCGGAGCCATGCGAGATGAGGCCGTTGCCGTGGGCGCCGGACTTGGAGAAGTTGGGATACTGGAGGCCAGAGCGGAGTGCAGAGAGAGCGAGGTGACCGGCGGAGTGGAGGGTGTTGGTGTAGGGTGCTGGGTTGCCGATGGAGCAGACGAGGAGGCGGATGGAGGAAGACATTTGGGACAGGTCTTCGATTGGGAGAGGAATTGAAGTGGTGGGTTGGATCTTCTCGTTATGTTCCTCCTTGGGACGGACTGGGGGAAATGGTTGTGGTGATTCTCGTCGTTGTCGCCGCGTTTTCTTCTTTCGTGTGGATTTTGTGTTCCCGAGGCTGAGAGAGTTGAGGTTGGCCTTGAGAGAAAGTTCGCGAGGCTGAGACATGACGACCAATGATCCTGGTCTGTGGGTGCAAGGCTACCAAAGTGCTGCAAACAAACGAACAATGATTCTAGAAATGAGAGCAAAGTACTAAATATATAGGGGAGAAGGGAAAGACAAAGACATTTATGTCGTAACACTATAAAGCTTTTCGTATGAGTGCTCATTATGACGCTTTGTCAGACTAAACTATATATCAAGAGTCATCGGTGAAGCGCGGCGCATTTCTTAGAGGCTATGCTGGGCACTAGCGAACCATTCATTGATTCTGTTACTGTATGACAATTCTTGCCATCTTGAAATCCTCGGTCTTCAATGGTACGAAAGGAATCATTCATTTTCCAGAGGGTCCGTCCCATGCGCCATACTCCCCAACCATTGCCGTGAAACATTTCTATTCCCATGCCATGAATTCAGACTGTACCGCTAATGCTCAATTCTCGAATTTCTTGCAAAACCTCCTCGACACGGCTGTCCAGATGTCCTTGGGCATATTGCTCTCGAGTGTCCGCATCCAGGTATTGTTGGACTTGGGCCATTCGGGAGTATGCCTCAGCGCAGAAGCGGAGTTGAATCTTGACGAGCGCCTCGAAGCTGGGATCAAGGTATGGGACACGCAGATCAATCAATTGTGGGAGTTCGGTGAACAATTGCTCGTTGAGTTGCTCGTATGCAGCTTTCGCCATCTCGGTCTCCTTCTCAGCACGGGGTAGCTTGGTGACGTCCTTGTCTGGCTTCTCGACGAGTTTCTTGACCTTCGCGCGCATAGCATCGTAGTCAAGGAGCTTGTGGTTGCGCTTCTTGATACACTCGTTGATATCGGGGAAGTAGGCACAGAATCGAGAAATTGGCTCAAGAACAGTTGTACTGGAAGATGTTAGTCTCCCCCAGTTATATATCATCGGATGGCATGCCGGTATGGACCATCGAGCGCCTTGATTGTCTCCGCATCGAGATCCTCCACTGCTTGCTTGTAGCTTCTGCTAACACCGTCCTTCGCACCTGCATCACCGTAAAAGGCATCGATAGTCTCTGCAATTCTCATCTGAGACGCGGTCATTGCTGCGAAGGTCAGCGCGGACTCCAGCTAGAAATTCCCAGTTCGTGCGAGTACCTCGCAACGAGTCCAAATAACCCTTTGCCTCCTTCTGCAGTCGAGTGGAGGCCGCCTCCATCGTACGATATCGTCTTTCAGGATGCTTGGTAAGCGACTATTCCTCCATGTTTGGGGGGGCGTTGTGGTGTTCTGGCGCCGTGGTGTACAAACCGTTCCTCAACTTCATAATCTCTGTCGTTTGTCTTCTCAACGTGACCTGACGGGGGCGTTAACGCTAGCTTCCGGTATAAGCAGAACCCCATCGGTCACCCACCCGTCTTCATCATGACCTGCGTCGTCGCGCGGTTGACATTCTTCTTGAATCCTTTCAACAAGGTCAGTACACTACCCGAGCAAGTTCACTGCATTGCGTCATACCTGCCCAAGACATAGCTACGGATTTGTTTTCTCTGCTGGTATAAATGGTATCAAATAGTTGCAGTAGAGGGCAATAGGGGTATCAACAATGGCAGATCTCGCAGAGTTTGAGGGTGGAAAAGAGCGACAATGAAGGTGTTGATAGAAAGTTGGAAGAAGTGTTAGCTCGGATTCAAGATACTTCGTACATCGTCCGTGGCTGAGCCGAGCCGATGCAGGTGGCGGTGCCAGACCGGAACGGATTAACCTCTACCCGGATTAGAGAAATAATTTCCTCTTCCTTTCTCTCCGAGTTAACGAAATCCTATTCACAGCAAGACAACAACTTGTCAATCTGGATCACGGTCAAGAACAATATCAAACCCCACCCTCGAATCCCTTCCCCGGACACTACTTCACGATGCCTTCGAGATCGAACCCCAATGTCCCCAACAAGTCTCGCCGGGTTGCAAGCAGAGCCAAAGTTCAATCGAGAAACGCCAAAAACAAGATCACCAAGAACCCTACTGGGACTAGAAGAAGCAATGTCTTACACCCAACTGGCGGTCCTCTAGCACCCGTGTCGAAGAAGAAGGCTCGCAAGCTGGAGAAGGCACAGAACAATGCGAGAAAGAGGGCGATTGAGAGGGCGATGGAGCAGGAAGGAGAAGTCCAGATGACTGGCGAGTTGTGTCGAATATGGACACCCGGAATATTGAGCTTATATCCAACAGATGCCCCAAAGACAACAAAATCGAAGAAGGAAAAGGCGGGGGGCACCGACGAGATGGACATGGACGTGATCTCATGATTACCCTGCGATTGGAAATACTGGTATTGGGCTTGGCCGGAGTTTGAGGGAGGGAAAACTTACCGTTTGGCGCAACGGTCACGAAAATATACCCACGAGCTCGATCAGATCATTCAAGTGGTGCGGGCTCGATTGCACTTCCACACCATGAAGTCACATCTACACCCATCCTACTCTCCGTCCAAGAAATCCCGCGGCTCCAACTGTTGCAGTGACACCAGTGAAGACGATCAAACTACCGAATCCCGAGCCGTACCCAAAATCTGCTTCGCCTTTCCATGGACTTCCTCTGAGCAAAGCTTCACTCAATGGACCGGAAACAAGCGCTCCTAGCCCACGTCCTGCGGATAGCATACCAATCAATGCTCCCACATCGGTTGATTGGTCTTTCTGTTTGATGATCTTGAGGAAGCCAGCATTCGTACTGACATAGCCGCCCGCGAAGAAGCCATATAAAATACTGAATATGCACAGTAGCGGAAGTGCATTCGACAGGCCCCAACCCAAGAACACCGAGGCAGCGGCCCCGACACTGCAAATGAGTACGATCGTTGCAACATGGAAGCGATCGATCAGCCAGCCCATAAACACGGTACCACTAACGCCGGCTGCATTGATCAGCGCCACCAGAAGTGTCCCGATAGCGGGACTCAAGCCAAGTGCACGAGCAAATGATGGTAGATAGATGCCAGGTATGAAATACCCAAGGCTCTCAGCCGTCAATCCTATGAAAAGAATCCAGAAGGTCGATGTCCGGAGGAAGTTGAGGCCACGACGTGGACTATGGGAAACTGGTCCCACCGGAAGTCGTGGACGTAGAAAGTATATGAATGGCGAGGTCAGTACCAGATTGGTGACTGCCCAGATACGAAGCGTGGTACGGAAGCCAAATCGACTGAGCAGTGAATTCATGATGAATGGAATGGTCAGACCGCCAACTCCTGTTCCCGCCTATTCTTTTCAGCGGGATTTTCCTTATGGAGTATATTGAAGCTGCGACTTACCCACATAACACCGAAAGCCAACCCTTTTCGGCGAACAAACCATTGATCGAGAAATATCAATGCCGGTGAGTACACGACCGCTCCTCCCAGGGCATACAGAACCCCTTGAGTCATGACCAAGGTCTTCACATTGTTGGCAAACGAGGCTGCTACCAGTCCACTTGCCATTAAAGGAATGCCAGCCCATTTTGAAGCATTGGCAAGCCAAGACCATTTATTGTATGCAACTGCCAAAGGCACAGCAAACAGATACATGATGCCCTTACGTAGTCAGCGAAGTTCATGTTGTTGGTTGGCAGGTTCTCACAGTTGCTGTCGTTCCAATCACGGCTATCCCAGATGGATCGGATGAGAATGGTTCATGGGTGCTGTAGTACTCTTGAAACACCCCGAAGGAAAATGGAAATCCTAGGTTCGTCAGCTTTATCCTCTTGAAACTCTATCGGAATCATGCCCCATATCAACGCTTCTAAAATGAAGCAAGCTGTCAGAAACAGCCACGCATCTTTTCCACTATCGGCCGGTGGGAGAGAAAACTCAGGTCCATGGTTTGGATTATGCAACCGATCAACGCCTTGAAGTGTTTCCTCTAGCTCTTGCAAAGCGACGTTTGAAGTTGTGGTCATCTCTGGATCAGCTGTGAGGACCTAATGTCGATGGTAAGAGTGGGATGAAATGTTGCAGTTTACATCTCTTAAGAAAGGCCCGATGAAAAGTATGCTTAAATGCTCTTGGGGATATTTGACTTACGGGCTGGTTGTTTTCTTCTGTTTATAGTCTTCTTTTGGAACCGAGTCTCTGAGCTATGCATAAGAAATGTTGGGTTGGGTTGTGTTGTCTACCTTCGCTTAGGTTAAGTACCACTCTTTACGGAGTACTCGTTCGGGCACCCCACCCAATAAGCCCGTAAGCAATTCGGTGAGACTAACCAAACGAGTAAGTGCTATAGTTGGTCAGACTATAAGCTTGGTCTTATTCAGCAAGAAAATTGGCGGCGAGTTCTCTCTAGAATTTATCGCGCAAAACGAATTCTGAAAGACGTTGTCTTTCCAGAATTACAGTATCAATTATTACAGGACGACATTCTTCATCGCTCAACGAGTCGATTGATCGCCTTCGTCCTCGATCAACGCCTTAAAACGGCTTGGAATTTAAGTCAGCTCAGCTGATGTTCTATGCAACAAGGTTGTTTGTTGGTCTAACTTCTATTAATCGCTAAATGTGGGGATCTCTTCACGAAAATGACTGTCGCTGACAATGGCGGCTAGTCATTTCTGAACACATGAAACTCCTTGCTCAAGCATCTAGCTATTTCCTGTCGCATCAATGATGATCCTATAAACTTACTAAGTGTTCAACCCCATGGTTGCTGCTCGGCCTTGGGACCTGCGCACCGTTAAGGTGGAGTCTTTGCTGATATCCTTGGGTAGATGGAAATCAGTCATGCAGAATGATTCACAGCAACTTCAAGCTGCTGTATCAAAAATTCTAAATGTGTTCAAATTGCCTGATTTGGGCACATTTAGGGGCACAAAAGCGAGAGATGTTAGTGAAATGCCCGGCCCGCAAGCAGTCCGATTTGACTCAATCGTTTCTAAATCTCAAGCATCACCCAAAGAGCAGGGTCATTGGGCGCCACGAAGGATGGCAATAACTAGGGAAAACTCTGCAGAGAAAGATAATTTACGTGAAGGAAGTGGACACCTTTGAAGTGCTCCCATAGATACACTTTATGATGTCACAAGACTGCGACACCTTCGTGGAAATCCGGGGGCCAACGAGAGAGCACAGCTTGAAGATTGCTTCATTTCCAGAGGCCTCATACCCGAGAGTGAGGCCGAGGAATTATTTGACTGTTTCAGCTGCTCTCCAAATCATTATCTCTCGGGAGGAATTGCCCTGATACACTCCAACTTAATATCTATTCGATGCTCTTCCTCACTACTATTGGTGGCCATTCTTTCTGTCACAGCACTTCACATCCCTGGGAACGCGGCTACACTTGATGCATGCTATGCCGAGTTCACCTCACTTGTTTCCAGCTCAATGTTAGATCGATACCATAGCCTGGGTGGGGTGCGTGGCCTTTGCATTGCTGCCTTTTGGCTGAGTGACTTGAGTTGTGAGTGATCTTCCACACAAAGCACCGAGGGTGTCTTTCGCGTTAATGCTGACTTTAACCTTACCAAGGAGCTGGTATCGAAGATTGTAGCCTTACAGAGAGAAGTTCAAGCTAGCGGGCGACATCTAGCGCTTCACATAGTAGACGGATTGGCCGAAATTCTTGACAGGTCTTCAAATGATGATCAATCACAGGTCGTGGTTACACAACCAGCAAACACAATTCTGCATTACGACCACTGCAAATTTCCTCCGTTTGCCATATATGGCAATCCGATGGACTTCTTCGATGGGTATTATTTCCCCCATAGATTTTTCGATGTCACCGCGATCAGCGGCGGTGCAACACAGTTTACTTAGCCAGTATAGTTCTAAAAATATGGCAAGCTCGCTATACAGACCCACACTACCAAGACCAGGTCACCTCGCCTTGCTCGAAAGTTTTGCTGATCTCTGGGGTATCTATTTTAAAGCCGGTAGAGAGTGAATGGCAACCCCCTCAAAGCATGGAGAAATGTTTTGATACGATGAGCTTGAACGCCCTCGTTGCCCCTCACGCACTTGACATAGGAGTTGGGACAATCCTGTGCATTGGCCTTAATAGAGGCGCAACCGCTGCTCACAAGCTCGGCATCAGTCAGGACGACCAAGAGCTTCAGACAGCTCTCGTCAGTTACTAAATTGGACTGATGCGGAAAAGAAGGACCTTCGAAAAATCGACCTTCGTCTAATGCCAATACTTTGGACCATGTACATTCTAAATTACATTAATTACACGAATATTATACATTTCTCGCAACATATAAGTTGAGATGATGGTTCTAACATGCTTTAGTGCAATGCCAAGATCGCTGGAATGGCCACTGGTTTGAACTTGGATGACTCGCGTTATCCCTAGGTTCTGAGCATCTTCTTCTTCGGCCACTTAATTTGCGAGGTATGGTCAAACATGATTCTCCCGAGATCATGACCATCTCTCTTCCTGCCAGGAATTAATATCGTGTGGGATGCGCTTACTGCTATGGCTGCTTCTCGTTCATATGGAGCTCTTCTCGCATTCGTTCCGCTCCCTCTTAGGATGCGGTTCGTGGTCCAAAACTTAGGGGTTTTGAATGTTGACTTCTCCTAGATAACGCAGAGTTGATTTTGGGAACGAGTGACTAAATTACTACCATATACGATAAAAGAAGTATTCTATCAAGCTGATAAAACGAATGACCTATATAAAGACTGCAAAATCACAAGAACCAACAAACAAGGTTGACAATGCCAACGACGCCCGCACAAACGAACTAAATGCCTCCATCTGCAGAGAATCTGGAAAATGAGAATCAAGAGGTCAGCTAGAGCAGAAACGTCTAGCTGGATACGATCATCATGGCAACTGTCATCAGTACAGTTCCAGTGGCCGCATCCGCAAAGGTAGCGGAAACACCAAGCGAAGCCCCCTCGTTAGCGATCGCATGGGCCAGAGCGCCCACAATAATCTGCCAGTTGGCCTCATTAACATTTCCTGGGCCCCCATTGATTCCAGCGTCAAACGCGATAAAAAGACTCTGTGGGTCGAATCTGCCGATGGTGGTCCCGATGCTTCTGCCAGTATTCCCAAGCACATTGGCGGCATCTGGTACAAGTGCTGTAAGGAGAGCACCAGCGATAACAGGCACAGCGCTGCCGATGCTGGGAGGTTGGAAGTTTAGACCGACGATCCGAAGTCTTCTTCCCGAGGCGACGGCGATGATGTCGTTCAGGTTGGCGACACTGCTGGGACTGTCAAGAGAACGCTCTTGAAGGGAGCCTTCAGAAGAGGTTGAACCCTCGATACGGGAGCGCTTTCTTGAGGTGCTGGGGCCTTGGACGATGTTGAGACATTGGAAACCAGCTGGGCCAGGAACGATGGCTGCTTCCATGGTGTCGACGAAGGCAGCTGCTGCACATGAGAAGCCGGAGTCTTGATCGGATGTCGAGACGCCGAAGAAGAGGTTGTTGTCTTTGTCGGTAGCGCAATTGACAGCGCCTGGGTTGCACCATCTGTACTCGGCCTTGAGCTTCTTTTGGAAGTTTCCGCAGATGGAAGAGACGGATTGTTGTTGGATGTTCTGGTACATGAAATTGACATTGTACCCGTTGCCGTTCTCGAACCCGAAACACATATCCTGTTGCCCACCAGCCGCTATGGCGACAGAGACGAACGCCGAAGCGAGGGTGATAGTCGAAAACATGACAGTGAATGAAGGGAAAGGAGGTGGGAAAGAAATCTACTCGAATTGATAGGAAAATGAGGACTGGAATGAAATAAAGAAAACAACTGTATGAGATGCTGATGAATGAAGGATAACGAAGGGAAGAGACCCTTTGAAGGGACCTTTCATACTCCTTATACCTTCGCAGATACCCTATATCGGGTAACTCGATCATACAATCTCACGTTGATAGATATTAAAAGAGCGGCGTCTTACTTCCGAACAGAATCCCGAGAAGGGTCGCGCCCCAGTGAAGTCAGAGCGAACACCACATTTCCATATAGGCGAGCAAATGCAAAAGTTGCTTCGTTTAAGTCTTGAAAAAAAGACCAATAGATGAGAAAACAGAGTTGAGGCTTCATCGATTTGACTCCACCTTCGCGGGTATGATGACTGCACCGACGTAAGCTTAAATATTTAGAGGCGGAGTCTGCTCGAAAATAACTTGTATAAGCTGACTGGAAGGCTGAAACAAGCGCAGGCACTTATGAAATACCCGAATACCCCTCGGGGTAGGCTAGTAGGATAGCTGGGTAGGTAGATGACTCCTGCCGCTGCATTACCCGGGACAGTCACGTGTACTAAGCGAGATCGTGGGGTTTACCCCCTAAATTAAGCAAATAAATCCGAGGTTATTAGACGCCTACATAATAGACTAGTAGTAGACGATAACTAGAGTTATAAAGCCTTATTGGTAATATAGAACTTCTGACAAACTTCTAGTAAAACTTCTACTACTAAGATTAAATAATAGTTATTCTATAGTTGTATAAGATTCTAGCTGGAGCCTTCTAGATGCCTTTATTAAAAGATTTCAAGGTTAATATATATATTCTTAATTTATCTATAAACAAGAGTAGCTATAGTAATAACACTCTTTTATAGTATAATAAAGACCTATCAGAGTACCTTAATAGTCTTAAAATACTATATGAATTATATGAATTTAAGTACTACCCTACCTGTTGAACACACTTACATTACTAAGCAATAACTAGTGTGTAAAAAATAAAAGCCACAGAATCGACTCTCAGATCCATCAAGAACTGGACCTGACCCAGCCTCTGAAAAGCCAACCGAAGCGGAATGTGCACTGGAAGCACAAGAGTCTAGTATAAGAAAAACACGGCCTTGAGCGGCTTAATTTTAAACAATGCGTCCTGAAGGATTCACAGCCTTGCTGCTCGTCTCGAAAACAGGAGTTAGAATGGCTTCGTCCGATTGGGGAAAATGATATTCGATGTCCCAATATCAGACTGCTCAAAGCCCTGACTAGCATTTTGATTGACAAACAAATGTTAATAGCAACAAGGGTTGCTGTATTGGCGCCCAGAGCGCGTCTTCGATGATCAAAACTCGATCAACACCTTCAGTGCCCTGTGCTTTGCAGCAGCCCCAAATGTGGCGTATGCAGCTTCCATTTCCTTGAAAGCAAATTCTGTGGCAAGGTTAAATAAGATATCACAAGAGAAGTGAGCGCATCTTACTATGGGTAATCAGCTTGGATGGGTCAACTTTCCCAGAAAGAGCCAGTTTGAGTAGCATCGGCGTTGTGACAGTATCGACCAAACGTGTCGTGATTGCTAGGATATTTGGTTAGTGAACATGAGGCTTCTCGAGGCCATTGTAGTAGACGAAGGAAATTTTAGTCCTACTTATGTTATGCGCCCAAAGGGTTTCAAGATGCAGATCGACCTTCGATCCGTGGACTCCAACATTTGCGATAACGCCTCCAGGAGCAACAAGTTTCTGGCATAGATCAAACGTTGCAGGGATTCCGACAGCTTCAATGACCGAGTCACATCCCTTGCCATCCGTGAGGTTCTTGACATACTCTTCCACGTTCGTATCACGCGAATCGACGACTTCGTGTGCCCCTAGCGACCTCGCGACCTCGAGACGGTTCGGATCTGTGTCAACCATGATAATCAACGATGGCGAGTATAATTGTGCAGTGATCATGGCAGCAAGCCCGACAGGACCCGCGCCAACAATGACCACTGTGCTTCCGGGCTGAACCTTTCCATTCAAAACTCCGCACTCTAGACCGGTTGGGAAAATATCACTGAGCAGGACCAAAGCAGATTCGTCTGCACCACTAGGAATTGGGTATAAGGAAGAATCGGCATGAGGAATTCGGACGTATTCAGCCTGCGTGCCGTCGATCTGGTTTCCAAGTATCCATCCTATTTATTGTCAGCCTGTATTTCTAGACGAGAGGCCTCCTTTCCATGTCTCGAGGATATCTACCTCCAGTCTTGCAATGCGAATACATGCCGAGGCGGCAGTATTCACAGGTAGCACACGATGATATACAAGATATCAACACATGGTCGCCCTTCTTGAATCCATTCACGGAATCTCCGAGTTCATCCACCACCCCGACGCCTTCATGTCCCAGTATTGTACCGGGGGCACATGTTGCTACATCGCCCTTCCCAATGTGCAAATCCGTCCCACAGATCGTCGTTTTGGTGAGCCTCACAACCGCGTCCGTCGGTCGCATGATTCGTGGTTTGGGTCTTTCTTCGAGCTTGAATCGACCAAGGGACTGGTACACGAGTGCCTGCATGGTCGAGTAGGGTGCCGTCATTGGGCGTATTGGGCCACGAGAGATGCGACTTACAAGAAGTGTACGAATGGTCCTGAAGGTCTGCAATTTGAGATGTTGGGATGTTGGAACCAGACACAGATTTCTGGGTATTTTCATGGTGGGAAAGGCAGCCTTATGAAGTCATATGCCGTGTGGAATTGGACTGTGGCAAGCTGCTTGAAAGTAGGCGAAGTTGGTGGTGTGATGGGCATTATTCGAGATTGGCATTTCTGGTACATGTCTAATTGTGGTGTGATCGTGAGAGAGCGCGATGGTGATTATATAAGATGGGGATTGATCATGTGACACCACGTGATCGCAAGAGTGGTCATATGGGTCGGCGTTAATAGTGCTAATATTAAAGCCGATGACGACTCGCCTCCACCCACCCCACTCACTACTCCTATTTTTTCAGTAACTAGTAAGGACGGTGTACTTTAGTCAAGATTGTTTAGCTAAAATCCTTCTTTTAGTGTGAGTGTGTTAACCCTACCCCATGCTTAAGATGACATCTTTCGTAGGACGGTAGACATTTCATATTCCCTCCTTCGCTTTTTGTCTCCATCTCGGCGCTTGTGGTCAACAAAGTCTAAAGAACGCTTTCTTGCGAATCAAGCATCCCTACATCAGCCATGGAAGAGACACAACCCTTACTGGGCCATACTGTCGAATATGAAGGCGCCACCAGCGAGCATCCAGCCGTCGACTTTCTTAAAGCCGGGGATCCAGACAATCCGAGGGATTGGTCAAGTGCGTACAAGCGAGGTATCGTGTCTTTGCTTGCATTTATGGCTTTCACCGTGTAAGCCCGCCGTCCTCTGATGATCCTCCGTCACGCACAATTAGCTGACATAAGATATAGTACGTTCGCGTGTATTGGTGTTGTGCCAGTCACCAATAGCATCATCTTCGATCTAGATGGCAAGGAGAGTAAATTCGCCAGCATCCTACTAGTCACCGTCTGGGAGCTTGGAGAAGCAGCTGGCCCTCTGCTCATCGCACCCCTTTCCGAAATTTATGGGCGTTATCCTATCTACAATTTTGCGAATATTCTTTTCGTTATTGGGGTTGGTCTTTCGGCCCTGAGTCAAACCTCAAGGACCTTCATCTTTGCCCGTTTCTTGACCGGTCTCGCGGTCGCATCCAATGTTCTCAATCCATCCATCATTGGCGACATGTTCCCAACAGAGCGACAGGGCTCGGCAATGTCTCTTATCATGCTCGCCCCTCTTTTAGGTGGTGCGGTTGGTCCGGCCATCAGTGGTGCTATTGCTGAGAGGTTTGGATGGCGAACAGTGCTCTGGGCGAGTGTGGTGGTGGCCATGACCTGCGAGCTGTTGTTCTTTACTCTCCTTCGAGAAACTTATAAAGTCCCCATTCTACAGCGAAGAGCAGCGAGATTAAGAAAGGAGACTGGAGATAACTCTCTTAGGTGTGCTTGGGAAACAGATGATGAGAGCGCATGGTCTACTTTGCGCACATCCATCAAGCGGCCCTTACTCGTGTTTCTAGACTCTGTAGTTTTACAAATTCTGGCCATCTATGGCGGCATCATGTTTTCTGGTTACTACATCTTAGCAACCACTTTGCCGGACATGCTGAGAGATGTTTATGGCTTTTCCCCGGCTCTCACTGGATTGTCCTTTTTAGCCTTTAGTAAGTATCAACCATTTAAGAATGAGCGACTAGTATACTGATATTTATCAGGTATAGGGGCCACTGGTGGTGTCACCATCGCCAATATGTTCTCCGATAGCATCTATGTTAAGCTTGGGAAGTCACAGGGTGGCCCTACCCCTGAATGTCGACTACCACTTATGATAGGGGGCGCCTTTGGGATGCCTCTTGCCACTACCCTGTACGGGTGGGTGCCATATGCCGAATGGTCTGTTGCCATTCTCCTGATGGCAGTTGCTCTTGTCGGTCTGATTATGATGCTTATCTGGGTGCCACTGTCTTTATACATCGTGGAGTCCTTTGGGCTGTTCTCGGCCTCTGGGATGACAATGGTTCTCGTTGCACGTTGCCTAGGTGGAACTCTCCTGCCACTAGCTATCCCGCCTTTGACAGATTCGCTCGGGCTTGGATATGGCTTCCTTGTTCTGGCTGCCATATGTGCGGCGTTGATACCTTTTCCTGTGGCCTTAATGCGGTACGGTTCTAAATGGCGGACGAAGTCAAAGTATACGAATCAAGATTAGGTCTCACGCAATACATAGCTTTGTATATACTGAAAAGGTCTAATGCGATCGATTTTCTGTCTTCTAGAGTCCACCACTGAGTAAATCTGCATAATTTCTAGTACCAAACTGGAGTCATAAGTATCCTGTACCGCGGTACGACCCAGGTCTAAAAGAAGGTCTAAAAGAAAGGTGGACTCGGAGAGCACACTCAGCTGAGCTGACGATGGGTGCTTGTTATATTTTCCTCGTGGGCTTACAATGAGAACGAGTTCAATCCTCATATTGAAGTTTTAAGGCGGCCCTCTTAGGGAGTGTTCTACTGTACTCTACCTATTATACGAGGTTCAATTGGATTATGTTAGTGTTTATGTATAATTCTTCGGTTAATGAATTGGTATCTAAGTCCTTAGTATAGTAGACTCCTATATTTCTGAAAAGAAATAGACGTCTAAGATATCTAATAACATGTAATAGCTTTAACGACAGCTAAACTATCATTGATTTTCGTAGTTAGTTATGTATATTCTAGCTTAATCCTGGGGAGTTTCTCTAGAATGATATACTCTGCCCCGACCGGATTCTCAAACACCTTCCAGCTCTAAAGCCTTCGGAACATGAACATTGAGAGTATTCCGCAACTATGAGAGTTGATTCTTATATAACGGAAGATCGGCAATAGGAGACGTTGGATCTTAAAAAATCCATTATAGCGACTTCACTTGATGTTGTGCAATCAGATTTTCCTGGGTTATGATTCGGAACCTTGACTACAACTTGAATACCATTATCCATGGTAAGAAACATTTCTTTGTTTTACATGTCATCGGCATCGGGATGTTTATCGATGCTCACACAAATGTTCGCCTCAACGGCTTCAGCGGCGAGGTGAGATACAGTAGGTCGTTGACATCAACGCTGATATGGCTCTGCGACATACCAAATGCCTCTCAAATACCTCATCAAAAGCGAACCGACTCCGAGTGAAATACAAAGATCATCATTATATTTAAATCTATATCTTTAAGTTATGAGTCTTTGTTTTTAAGCCTTTGAACTTACTAGAGTGTAGCTTCGGTAAGCAATGCGAGGTTGACTGTAAAATTGCAGTCGACATTGTTCTCATGTGTAACCGCCTCATTCGAGAGCATGCTTATTAAAACGCACAGAAATGCTCCCACATAATAAGCCTCGGTGGGAATTTGTCACCACATAGCAATATAACTGTGACAGCGAGAGGGCGTAAACACAAAGTATAGCAACTTCATTACATGGAGACTAAGTTGCCGTTAAACATGATTTCATAGTTTAGGATTTGGCTGTACTAGGAGATGATTGAAATGTTATAAGCGAAGGTGATTGTTAGGCGTGATGTCTCCACTCAGGGGCAACTGCCTGAACCTACAGGAGCAGCTCAGAACTAAAATATTAGTAAAAGAATAAGAGCCTATGAAAACATTTGACTGTGCAACTCCAGGTGCGATTGAAACTCGTTGGCTATCAGCGGTATGGATATGCTTTCCAAGAAGCTTACTCAGCTTATGTGCTCATACATATTCTCAATCACCGAGTGTATGGTACAATTTGCTATCCAAGTTACTACATTCAAGATCTCAGCACCCATTTCAACTTGATATCCTCCGGGTGGTTCACTTGTAACGTCAACTTTTGTGAACTATCTGCCACGATCGCTGCAACTCTTTCTCTTGCAGACTCTGGTGATTCACCCTCTAATGGCACAACCTCAACAGTCCATTTGCTAAAGATCGCCCGGATAACAGCTGTGAACTCCACTTGTGACATTTTGATGCCTGGACAGACCCGTGGCCCGCCAGACCAAGGGAGGAATGTGCCACGAGCAGGTTCAAAAAGTTGGCCGCCAACCAATGGCTCATCTGCAAGCCAACGTGCTGGTCGAAAGTCGAGAGCGTCCGTGCCCCAGTATTGGGGTGACGTTTGAACAGAGCTGCCGGAGACCTTGAAATGGAACCCTGCAGGGAATTCTATCCCGCGGATCGTTTGTGGTGTCAAACAGATACGAGAGATATTCGGTACCGGTGGATACAGACGAAGTGTTTCAAACTTGTGACGACAGAAGTTAGTAACCTCCAGTCTTCACTTTAGAGTGTTAATAAAGAACTCACCATCAAAGCAAGACAGCGTGTCAAAAGTGGAAATGTCTCCCAATAATCGGCCTTTGGGTTGACTTTTCCAACTTCATCAATTCCAGCAATAACCCATTCTTGCCATTTGGGATAGATAACAAGAGCCAAAATAGCATAAACAAGCGTGTTAGCAGTTGTGTCGTAGCCAGCAACGGTAAAGGCGATGAGATTTCCTATGATTTCTTCCTCGGTCAAGTATGTTGAAGTTTCTAACCTCTTCCCCGCTGAGGTTGTGTCTTGTTCGGCCAGCTTGACTAGCGATGCTATCAAAGTACTTCTAGAGCTTGGCGACTGTCGTTCTTCTTTAATCTTCTCCTTGATATGGAGTGGAAATTCAACTTTGGCTGCTCCAATTTCGTTGATACTTTTGGGCATAAACATACCAGAGAGCAGTTTCGCGGGAGCGGCACCTGCGAGAAAGACGTTGTCAACGACCCTTGAGCTTGATTGTAACAATGTGGTCTTAAACCCAGCCGGAATCTTTTCGGCGGCACCTTCAATAAATGACCTCGTGGTGCCGAAGCATATTGAACCAATCACATTTATTGTTATCGTTTTCAGTCCACTGAAAGTCTGGTGGGTCGTTTTGGAAGGGGAGCTTGTGTACAACTGGATCATATCTTTTGCTTGCTCAGCGGACTCGTCCCAAACGGCAGCCATGATTCTCTCGTTCAGGGTTGGGGCGATAATTCTTCTGTGGCGCTTCCACTCGTCGTGATCAACCTATACCCATTAACCTTAGTGGAATTCTTTCATCAAATGTCTATCTCTACATACCGAGACTAAACTTGGTCCAAACATTCCTAGTATTTCTTTGCGGAGAACATATGTCAGCCAGGGACCAGGGAAGAATTGCTGTCAGGATTCGCTCACTGGTATTAACCTCGGGTTTGCCAAAGTCTTTCCTTCTTGTTAAAATGGCGCTGCCAATTTCAGAATCTGCTACATAAACATGATTTTCGCCTGGCGTTACAAGAATGAAAATCGACCCCAAACGAGCGTGCATTGAATATTTGCAATCAAACTCCCAGCCAGGAATAGTAAGTTTGACTCGATCGAATATGAACGCTGGTAAAAGGCGACCAATGGTGTTGTATCCCGAAAGTGTAACAATAACAAGCCACGGTAGGCTTGTTGGGTCCACTGGAGAGAAGTAACATGGCAGTCCTGTCTTTGTTGCTAGTCTGTAGTTCCACGGGATTCTCGAAAAGTAATATATTGTCGAAAACAGGAACAGCAGCAGAAGAGCAGCTGGGAGCGCCATTTTGGCGATGCGGGTAGGAAGAGACTCAACAACAAGATCAATATCCTAATAAATGCGTCAGGGCCTTGTCTTCAAGGTGGATACCCGGGAATCTCGGAGCACAAGTAAGATTCGGCCTCGTTTAAATTCGTCGGCGATTGGGGTGCTCGCTGGCGCTAGTGGCTTCCTTGCCAGCCTCCGACTTTAACCCCTGTAGTATCGTACCTACATACTTCGTAGGTAACGCTCCTCTAGAACTTACCTTAAAATTATATACACATACTTAGTAATACTCGGTTCGCCTCGTGATATAAGCTATGTCATATAATAGCTCATATCACGAGGCGAACCAAGTAATTAAATAATTATTTCAGGTCAGTCTACAATCACGTGCGGCTAAGCGAGAACCCCTGAGGGAATAGCACCCCCTCAAAAATAGAGGTGCAGCCGCAGTTTAGGAGGCTATTAAAATAATCGATTCCGATAGTAGAGTTGCCGAATATCTTCTTCTTTACAGGCTCTCGTGATGTAATGTTACGGCCTCTCTTCCGCCCCTTGGAGTGTGTGGTAGGTCGCGGTAGCAGAAGATAGGGGGGAGGGGGAAGTCTCCTCAATAGTAGTGTTATTATATGTGCACGAGAAATATAATTGCAAAATAATAGGGGTTTAGGAAATTATTAAATAAACAGAGCCGTAATTATTGTATCATGGCAAGGCACCTACGATCTGGAGAAGGTTCTGTGCGAGTTGGCTACGGCAAAAAAATGAAGTCGAGGTTTGGCCGGTCGCTTAGGGATGTCGGAACCTGAGGCCTCGTCGCGACAAAAACCCCATCACTCCCACAACATCGCCTTTCATCAAAAATTCATTCACAATGAAATCTTCCAACCCAAACCTCGTTGAGGTTATTGAGAACAGATCTAGTCAACACGATCAACCTTCAGCGGTAGAACGGCCCCTTATTTTGCCGATGGGAGCAACAAGCCAAGATGCGGCACGAAGCGAACCAACCAAAGACAGCACCGAGGTTAGACCGGATTCACACAATCTTACAACAGCGTCCGCATCAGCAGAGGGAGAACAAGTAAGTCTGAACATTCATGTAAATGACACTTAGTGGGTGTATTAAGGCTGACTGTTGTTTCAAAAGAATACGCAGGTCTTTGGAGCTCCTCATCCAAGTGCGTTCAACACAGAGAATGACTATGTCTGGCCTGCAGACTTTGTCAAGGTGGTTTCGAAAAAACGGGTTTCTGGTCGGTATACCTCAGTAAAGGTTTTGATGTTCTACTGGATCAACGATGACCTCGGTGTTCAAAGTGAGGTGTATGCGCTGGCTGCAGTGCTCCGAGGCGATTTTGGGTTTGATACTAGAATTTCTTTGATCCCGCTATACAACCCACAAGAATTTGTTGAAGCTCAAGTGAAAAGCATCATTGATGATTCTCCAACAACACTAGTAATCTTCTACTATGCGGGACACGGCGATATAGAACCGGCTATACGAGGCGGGTTCTCTGAGAGTTACTGGTCTGGGTAAGTCTAAAGATTTCCCCCCTGGCAGAGAACTCAGACTGACAGTTATTGGATTAGGAGTGTGGAGAGTGATCTTCAGGTTGCTGTCAGTTCGGTCCAGAAAATTGTCGAGGCTACTTTCTCGGACGCCCTCTTGATCTACGACTGTTGTGCGGCATCGAACCCTGGTTTCATGGACCGCGAATCAATCCGACCTGGACAAAATGGTACAACTTTACAGCTAGCAGCTTGTCGCTGGGATGATATGGCAGAAGAGGTTGGCGATGACTCTTTCACTTCGAGCCTGATTGATGTCCTCAAAACTGCAGCCTTACGTGCGAAGCCGCTCGCGGTGTCAGATTTGTACAGACGGATCTCGTTATCACTCAAGAAAAAAGCGCTCCGAAGAAACAAAAAATTGCCTTCTCCAGTCTTGAGCAGGCTCACGATAAAAGTCAAATTTAGAGACATTGTCCTTCCAAATCTCACTCGGAAAGCTCTCAAGAAGCGGAGTGTCCACTCTTATGTCTCGATGATGACGATCGCGACACCCAACAATGGGCAGAATACATTCTTACTTCACCCAAATTTGGTGCTCTACTCAAATTAGATTAATGATTGACGGTTATCTCCACTTAGGCAGCGAATATCCTCTGGGCATCTCTGTGAATCGCGGGTTGATGAACCTGTTCCGCAGGAATCATATTGGTTATGAACAAGTCCACTTTGAACTAAAAATTTCATATTGACCTAGGGGTTAGGATGCTGAGTTTTGTCTCCTTGGAAGAAGTGGCAGTGTTGCTTCAAACAAGTTCAATCCTGGAGACTAGATCACACAAGAAATCTTCATTGTAAGAATACATTTGTCAGAAAACGTCTTACTTGCCCTTAGTCTTAATTTTAAATTATGGGAGTATATAAGCGCGACCTTCCTTGGTATTTTAGGCAAGTTCTTTGTAACATTTTGGCATATTGTTATATCTCGCCATTATTTATCCAAGGATTATCGAAGTGGTACCTTCGTTGATAGCCAACTACACCAAGTGATCAATTAATACACACTCCCTAAAAGATTGTACTATATGATAGGGTATGATGGTTTCTAAATACGGAAGGATAACGCAAACAAGCTAGAATCAGTAAACAGTGTAGACAAGACACGAAGGATTTCTTGTCTAAGTTCCGCCTAATATCTTCGCTCTTCTAACTTTTCACTAATAACACGCAAGATTCCTCTACTTGCTCCTTCTTAGTTTCTTGGTAGGTGGGAGATACCGAGCGAGCAAGTTTTCTAAACGGGGATGAAAAACAAGAGTCCCAAAAGAACTTCAGGGCAGACATGTGGTTTCTCTACAAAATAAAGCCAGTCTTGTTATAGCAAAATCGAGTATCTATTTTCGAGTGTTAGGGCCTACATACCTAAAACTCAGCAGGTAAATAACTAATTTATTTTCCCCGCTCTTTTCTCCTGAAACAAAACAACTCAACCCAATCGAGCTTGCTACTTTAAAACATCCAGACTAAGGACTCCAGAAAGAGTGGCCATCACTTTTTCGCGATTGAAAAATAGGCCACTATTTCTAGCACCGTCTCTCCCCACTCTTATTCTTCGATATCCATTTGCTAGCTTGCAACTTCTCCACAACATCCTAAACCGCTCCTCCCAATATTCCACGTCATACCTGATTTATCCGTTAGGTGGCGTGCCAAGGTAGCTCCAAGCCAGCTGTGCGCATCTCTTCAAACGCGAGATCTCCAAGAAGCAGATCTTCTCAGAGCAGGCGGTGTTCTTAGCTATAAACCCTCCTTCCTCAAGCGCCCTCCTTAAATCCATTTCAATAAAGTCATCTAGAGGAAGCAAAGCTGGCATCGGGCCATCTCCACCACGCGTACTCCGGTGTGCATGTTGCAAGGTATAGACATGCGGCATAGAGATCCAGATCGAGACAATCGTAGTCCCACTTGACTTCAATGTCTGATATCCTTACATAGCCGCAGTGTCATGACCTCCTAAGCAGTGAACAGCAAAGCTGGCGAAAGAGTGTGTGAACTTCTCTGGTGGAAAAGTGATCTCCTGTGCCAGCATGGTTGCTGTGGCTACTGGTACACTCGGTGACGAATCCGTAGTGTCGATCGAGATTCATTGAACTTGGCTGGAGCCGCAGGAGTTATCGTGGATAGCATCACTCGGCGCGAAAGGGGGGATGAGACCGAGACTGTACTTGAGAGCTTTCTCGCTCTTGAAGCTCCGCGAGATGGCTCGCTCCGTAAACAGTGATTTGCTTTGGTTGGATGGCCATGATTGCCAGGACTGCAAGCATATTAGCAACCAACTTGACATTGAATTGAGTGATAGAAAAAGTCTGGGAAGATCAAACCTTGATATATATTTTGCACCCCGGTGGTCGACTAGTATCTGGACACATGGCTCCCCAGCTGACGACAATTATCTCACTTCTCATGTGAAGCAACAAAGTCTCTGTCGTATGTCGCAACTAAATTCACACCTGGGTGCACGGCCTAACTTAGTACACGGTCTCCGCCTAGATTATACGAAATTTTAAAAATATACAACTGAACAACTAAAATAGAATTCGACCTATAATTTAATATAAATATTCTTTTACAGTTTAAGATTAATATAATTTAATTATAGAGTTATTATATAAAGTACCGTGAGCTTTTACTACTCTTTGAACTATTACCCTATTATCAGCTCTACTCTTCTTGATACAACCAGTAAAACTAGTTATAAAATATGTAGAAGGCGGTAATTGGCACAAGAAGAATGACAAGGTAAATTCAGCGCTATCTATCTATGGTAAAACCCTCCGGCTATGCAAAATAGTGACGCAAGAAATTTGTACAACAAGATCCAACAAGAAACAACCGCAAGATGATGCCGCTTCTACTCCACTACCTAGAAGTTCCCCTCGGCTAGTCTCTCGCCAACTCTCATCATCTAGCACCCAGCAGTCGCACAGCTAAGTGTAACAGGCAGAATCGCCGCTCCATAAATTGGCGCTAGCGCAGGCGCCATAATGCCCGTAAACCCCAACCCCGCACCCGCCAACTTACAAGCAATGCAATCATATCTCCCCTTTGCGCTGTCCGTAATCGCATAGCTAAACTCCCCCTCGTCGTAATCGCCCTGCTTGACATAGATACTCATCGTCTTGGGAAAGCTCGTCTTTGGCCTAGATTTACTGCTGAAGGAGACGCAACCGCCTTGAGTGTTATAGGAGGCGCAGTGGGTGTCTTTCTTGGTGTAGTGCTTGAACCAGTCGCCCTCGGGCGTGAGGACTTTGAGGGAGGCGAGCATGGCGGGGACGGTCTTGCCAGCGACGTTTCCATGGCAGCGGAAGGTGATTTGTTTTCCGTCAGGCATTTTTATGGCAGATTCGTCGCAGGCGTCGTTAGTCACTGTGATTTTGTTGTCGAACCACCCTGGGGTTGAGTTAGTTGCTGGAGGTCAGGATGGATAGGTAGTGTAGCGGGAGACGTGCATTTGGGGTCAATGTCGCCATCAAACTCAACGTAGTCCTTGGTAATAGACATGAAGATCTCACGGTCAGACTTGGTGGCAGCAGGGGCAGCACTCGACGTGGTCGCTGTGACGCCCTTCAGTGCATCATTGAAGGCAACCGCGGCATCAGCACCAGTCTTGGCCTTTCCTGCTGCTGTAGCATCTTGACAGAGCTTATAGGCATCCCCAGGAGCCTTGCACTGGTTTTGGACAGTACTACAGAGGTAGTCAGTGATAGGAGCGAGTTCCTTGGTAGCACCGTGGCTGAAGCTGTCTTTGTTGGTGGCTTCAAATCCAGAGTCGGATTTGAAGGTAATTGTTGGTTCTTTGCAAGAACCCCATGATGTTGCAGATACTAGAGTTGCGATAACTGAAGCGCTGAAGAAGAGTTCTGTGGAGCGAACCATTCTGACCGATTGTGGTTGAAGCTGTGAACTTGTGGAATCGAGAGAGTGTGAGAGAACAGGAAGAAGATTGATATCGAGGAACAAGGTGGCGGTGGATGGAGAGAGAGGCTTAAGAAGAGAAAACATTCATATTCTTATACACATTTCGAAGGACTTGAAAAGGTTGAACTAAGGACAATATTGGATCCTCCGACCCCCAACATGACTTAGTGCCTAGCATCATTGCAGCTATCGACCAAAATCTTGGCAGAGGAGTATATACTGCGCAATCACAATATAGTACTCCGGTACACGCTCAGCCGTCGTCTCAGCGCCTCAAAGATCTCGCGATCTCCACATCTTCATGATGAGTCGTTGGAATAACATCACAGTACTACTGCCGGCGACACAAGGCAGAACTACGCCTCAATCAATTCCAGGGGCCCAGCTCCTTCCTTTTCCCACGCCTAACTCGCGATCGCCGACCACTCTAAATGGCCCCACGAGGTGATGATGGAAGTCGGGGGATTGGGGAAGCGAGATGAGTGGTGCGCATCTTGTTGTGATCCTTTAAAGGCTGAGACCGATGAGATGAAAACAAGGACTGCAAGTAAAGCGGGAACTAGATATAGGATATGGATGCACAGAGAGGGGTGAACTTGGGAGTTATCAGCTACCCACTTGCAATTAAGCTTAGATCCACTGCAATTGAGAAGGCCTCAATTGAATGAAAAATGACTTCTTGGATTTCGAACTTGTTTGGTGGAGTTTCGCGCCGTCGACGAAGTGGTAAAAAACCGGAACCGGATGAAGTAACTTAAACTTTGATGAATAAAGAAAAAAGGCAAACACCATGCAATCTCTCATACAGGGGAAGGAGAGTAAAGGACGAGATTAATGCTTGGGTCATATATTTGCAACACAACCAAACAGTGCAAAATCTCTACAAAAGACAAATCAGAGGCTCATCATCTCTGCTGCATGCAAGTCATCCTCCGCCGACGTGGAGCCGATGCGACCTGCCCTTGGCGAAGTTCTCCTTTGAATCCTCCCTTTGCATATCAATATCTTCATGAATGCTGTACCTTCGAGTCTTGCCATGCGGGAGGGGCTGATATTGACGATTCCAAAGGGGGGAGTGACATTAGAAGCTGGTGAGTTATCCCCGGAAGATCAAATAAGCACCTATGATCAACGAACTAGCGCGTACGGATGAAGGCCATAAGCGACTCGGCACTTCAAGTCAGTATCTGATCTGTTCTCGTCCCATCAGCCTGCGGTTGACAGTCACTTGCACTGTCACATTTGAATCAGCAATCCCAGACGAATCTCTTCAAACGCTGATGTCCAATGAGCAACCCAGCCGTCCCTTTCCGGAGAAGGCCGAGTATTCTGCATGGTACATTTAACTGCCTCAGGATCAAGACCAAGTAAATTTACAAAGATCACCCCCACGTTTCAGAGTACTAGCCCTTGCCGATCATACTTCGTAGAACTTCAATCACAGGTACGTACCGGCCTCGCGAGATTCCGGCTTTGGCCTTGAAGGCAACGAGCACAATGTCGAGAACTTTATCTGCATGATATCGTGTCTTTGAAGAGGCAGGTGGTCGCCACTTTTGCATTTCGGGCAGATTTGTCCCCTGCTTGGCTCGCCAGCGTTGTAAGCTACCACCAGAATAGGGGTACAAATAGCGGAATAGTACAAAGGCATTCCGCCTTCGGGCAACTCTGGTGCAGACGTCAGATTCTCGTTTAAGTGCACTCCTATTTCTGCAGGTGGTCGCAACTTTTTGCGTTTCGTCTAGATTTATCCTCCGCTTACTAGTACGGAGTATGTCACCCACTTTCGAAGGGGGCCTGGCACGTGCTCTCAGCTAGCCCCAAATAGTGTTCACCTATTAGCCTTATTACTAATCAGATCACAGCGTAATAAGCCCATTTTGAAAAGAAGATAAGACGCTCTCTAACCTCTAGAATCCAAACCCCTTTCGAAAGTAAGAAAGATAATACCCGGTTCATATGAGCTGTGCCATACACTCGGAATAAGTAACCCGGCTTCCTAAGTAAAATAGCTTGTTTCGGCGATAGCCTCGGATATCATATAGTTATAGATTATAGTAATAAACTCGATATCACAGAACAGTCGAACTTTATAGGATTCTATTGAATTCAGTATGATTTTGGTAAAGTGATTCTAGTATAAAATTACATCCGAAGCCATCGCCCAAACAAGCCTTTTTCCTTAGGAAGCCGTTTTGCTTATCCCGAGTGTATGGCACAGCTCATATCACGAGGCGAACCGAGTATTAACACTTTAAATAGACAGAAGAAAACATACTCCGCAAGGCGCCGTGAGAAATCCTTTGGCTCTGCCGCGAGGCCCACAGAGCATCCACCCCTGCCTACCAAGACCGTGAGGCGAAGGCCCAAAAGGACCGAAGCGAAGGTCTTAAGCGAGGTTTCAATCCCAGGAATTCTTACTTCACAGAATAGAATCTTGTTTTACAGGTTCGTCGGTCTCGACTCTTTCGTGTGTGTGGAATCTCCTATACCATTGGAGCCCATATGAGCAGTCGGACTTGAACACTGTCAGTCAACCGGCCAAAATATTATTGGCCTCTCCCATGTCAGGATGTATATACGCTGAGTCCAAAGGTTCCCTCACACTCTAGCTTCGGTAGCAAGACGGAGGTTGACGAGGCCCTCGAAGCATTTCGCGAGGAAGTTAAGGAGAAAACCAGTTTGTCCTTCCCAAGGGGACAGTGAGAGACATCGGAAGGGGCCAAGATGCCACAGTCCTCATCACAGGCGTCACTCCAAATGGACTCGGCTCAGCCCTCGCCCACGCTCCCGCATCGAAGACCCCCAGACTCCTAATCCTAGTCGGCCGATCCCCAGAAACTATCGATATCGCCTCGAATTCGACCCTGATTAAAACCCCCGGCGTAAAGCTGCGAAACCTTGGATTTAGACCTTGTCAACCAAGTACTCATTGAGACGGCATTTAAGAATGTAGTTCCGACGATTGTGACAGCTATGGGAGCTTTGAAGATCGCATAGCACAAGTGAGACAAATAAGCTTGAATTCAAGTTTAACATGATCCACAGTGTCCCTCTCCAAATCTCCACGATATTCAAACCACCCCCCTCACCACCTATTTCTTAAGGTCCCTAAACCCACTACTCCTCTTCAACCATGTCCCAAAATCCATCATCTCCGGCACCTCCCTCCTCGCCGCCTGCATATCGACTGCGAATCCCGCCGTCTCAAACCACTTAAACATCGCCCCAATATCCCCCATGGCAACCTTCAACACGCTCCCCACCGCACAGAACGTGGTCGGCATCTTCACCCCAAGCACATCCTCAAACACACGCTCCGCATCCTCGTAACTCAGCTCATCTCCCGCGATGCCAATACTTCTCCCCTCATACTCCCCTGGATGGAGCAGGGCCTTGGCAGCGAAGAGGCCTATGTCAGACGCGGCGACAAGCTGGATCTTACGCGCCCCGACCTGTCGCCACATGGCTGCGAAGCCCTTGCCGGCGAAGTCGGGCGTGAGGTTATCCATGAAGGTTACGGGGCGTAGGATGGTCCACTTCATGTCACTTCCCGCCGTGACGGTCTTGAGGTGTTGTTCGATGTGGAACTTCGTCGCGATGTGTGGGACTGGCGTGGGGTTCCGATCACTCGCGACCTCCCCGCCGCGATCCGCGCTGGTGAAGACGAAGTGCTGGACGCCGTGTTTGAGGGCGGCGTCGATGAGGGCGTTGGCTTGGGATTCTTCGACGCCGGGTGCTCCGTGGACGGTTACGAGGAAGACGGATGTGATGTGAGTGTTGGCAGATGAGAAGATCTGCTCGGGAGAGCTGGCGTCGCCTTGGAGGAGGGAGATTCTTGAGTCGAGGGTGAGGAGGGATTTCGATTTCGTGGACGAGGGATTGCGGGATAGAGCGACGATCTGCGTTGTTGGGGGAAGGGCGGGATTTGCGAGGAGGGCTTTGATGACGGAACCTCCCTGGGTGCCGGTCGCGCCAATGACGAGGATTGTTTGCGTGGTCATGGTGTTATTGTTGCTGTTGGTTATGGGGTGGTGGTGGTGTTGTTGTTATTGTTGTTGTCGTTGCTGTTGTCGTTATTGTTATTGTTGCTGTTATTGTTGTTGCTGCTATAGAGGTAGGGGATATGTGATAGGGTGAGAGACGGGATATGTAGTAGCTTGCGAGACGGGTATAAGAGAGGGAGGGAATAAGTTGAGTGGAGATGGCTTGAGAGGTTGAGATGGCTTGAGAGGCGGGGGTATAAGAGAGGGAAGGATGAAGTTGAGTTGAGTTGGGTTGAGTCAATAAGTTAAGAATAAAACAAAAGCAGAAAAAATCAGGACAATAGCGCGATACTTATATTCCCCTCATCACCCATGATCAACCCCTCATTCGGCGCAACTTTCCTCTCGTCGTCGTCACAAATCCATCGTTTTCGCAATTTGGCGGTGTCTGCGGAGGGATTTCACGCCGTTATGGCCGCCAGGAAGCACCGCCACATCCTTTCCCAATCCAGTATCCGTTTCGTAGAAATGGAAGCCTAAGGCTGCAAGCTGTCCGACCCGTGGGAGAGGATTGTGGCTAAAGCGAATGACGCTTGTCGATTATAGGAAATCACAGGGTTTCGCCGAGCAGGAGTTTTGTTGCACATCGCAGATCGATGCAGATCCATGTAGATCCATGAGAACTCGCCTGAGAATACGTGATTACCTAAATATTAGGTAATCACGAGCTATTTACCACCAGGGGGTGTCAGAATTACGTTCCGCCCTTACTTAAGCAGAACACCCAAAATCAGGAATCGTAATTACACAACACCTTGACTTCAACCACAATAATGGCTTACAACACACGCTCTCACGCGCGTCAAATTACGCTAGAACGTCCTATATCGACGACAGATTATTCTATCAAAAGAAGGATTAAATTCTTTCGAGATTACGATACTACGACGCTAAGTAAGACTCTAGCCTCGATTTACGACCCATTTAGTATTACCACCAGAATAGGCCGTAACTGGCTTCAGTAACGACGTGAATCAGGATCTCCTACTATTTATCGAACACGCATCCTTACGACGAATCTAGGAAGGCCATCTAGAGTCATAAAAGAGACAATAGACATACTTATATCGCTATCGCGAAACCTAGTCCGAGACTAGGCTTTAGAGGCTCAAATCGAATTCCACGGCATTAACGTCTCACGCCGCTAATTAACTCGCCGTCTTTTCAAAGAGACTAAAGGCGCCCGGCGCTACAAGATGACGTATTCAAAATCCTCATTTTCACAGTAGAACATCGATGATCGCCGTCGACACGGCGAAAAGTATAAGGGAGGGACGGATGAAGATACGTACTAATTCTAGGTCTTTTCGGACGAGGCACACTTCGACCCAAGTGCCTAACAAGCTGGTTTTATCCTACGGGAAGAAGGAACAAGGTTACAGCCAGAGAATATACAAATGCGAGGCAAGAAGATTAGCGTGACATTACATGTTGCCGGGTGGTGTAACTAGTGGGATATGACACCGGAATTAACCTTCTACCACGACGAAGAGCCATATATTAAGCAACCTAAACGACCACCGAAGCCACGAAAGTCTAAATACGAAGACGACGAGCAATTCCAGCTTAGGATAAAGGAATGGGAGGCGTCGGCGCCGCACCCAGTTGAAGTCAAACCACAGGGTAATTCTATGACAGGAAAGTATTATTCGGAGAATATTTTACCTACATTAATTACAGTAATCTATACTCTACGCTAGCGCTTCGACCTTAAGGGGTGGAAACATCATTTCGTACTTTAAGAGGATAATGATAAATCTCATAGCCATACCCTTCCACACCGTCCTGACAGCCTACAAGATAAGCTTAAAAAGGCCGCAAATATCGAAACAATTAAGCATCCTGCTCGCTCGTCAGACGTCAATCCTCAGGAGGTAATTTGGAATATACTCAAGGCTCGAGTTAAGAAAAGGACATGGCATTCGGCAGAGGGCTATAAAAGGGTTATTCAGGAGGAATATAGCTTAATTACACTTGCAGAAGTACGTGCACGGATACTTGAGTTGCCTAGGAGGATAGAGCAGCTAGTAGAGCACCTAGATAAGATAATTAAAAGTGAATTATGGTAGCTATTAAGTATATAATTTAATAATAAGTGATTTTGATGCAAATTCGGCTAATTTGGAGGGCGGAACGTAATTCTGACACCCCCTGGTGTACTGTCGCAGACACGGAGGAGGGGCAGGCGGAATTCAGATGATGTGTACGTACGGGGCCGTACTTCTCCTGTGGACATTCTAGAGGTGGTGAATTCGTCAAATGTGCGCAAGTGCTCGAGTGGGTGTCGCATATGTAGCAAGAACATCATCAGTCGCAATTGTGTGATCCCAAATGGAATGTGTAGTTCTAGAAAGTGTATGAGGAAGTTGCGAGTATGCTCAACTTTTGTCACATTCTCTTGCCGGCTCGCTAGAATACACATGCCACCATTCTTGTTCGGCAGCTGGACGCATGCTCGCAAGCTCAGCATCGCATCTTCGGTCATTGATTGCCCGCTTCGCTTCACCACGTCTATCATATCCTACAAGTACAAGCCCTCCGGCTCACCCTCACTCTTCGTCTTGAGTACACGCTCTCTGGCAGCTCGGAAATCTGCCATCTGAACTTGCATACGTCTCTCTCTTAGTGCCAACAGACCAGCCTCTGAGCAGATTGCCTTGATATCAGCACCGGACAAATCATCCTTCTGGTTGATGAATTCCTCGAGTTCGACATCTTCATTCAGGGACATCTTAGATGTGTGGAGCGTGAAGATCTTGCGCTTGGTGTGTTGGTCGGGGTTCTCAAACAGAATCTTTCTGTCGATGCGCCCAGGTCGGATCAAGGCAGGATCGAGAGTCTCAATCTTGTTGGTGGCCATGATGACCTTGACATCTCCTCTGTCATCGAAACCATCCAATTGATTAAGAAGCTCCAGCATAGTTCGCTGGACTTCCTTCTCTCCTCCAGATGTCGACTCGTATCGTTTAGTCCCGATAGCATCAATTTCATCGATGAAGACAATAGATGGGGCATTTTCAGCCGCAACCTGAAAAATTTAGCTCATGTTCCGTCTCCATACATATATAATGCGTACCTGGAAAAGTTGTCGCACAAGTCGGGGTCCATCACCCAAATACTTCTGAATCAATTCTGAACCAACAATTCGCAAGAAAGTCGCGCTAGTCTGGTTTGCTACCGCCTTGGCCAACAAAGTCTTCCCTGTACCTGGAGCACCATAGAGAATGACACCCTTCGGCGGTTTGATACCCATCTCCTCGTAAAGCTCAGGATGCAGTAAAGGCAACTCGACCGATTCGCGAACCTCTTGGATCTGCAATTCCAACCCTCCAATATCGGCGTAGGATTCGGTGGGTGCTTTGTCCAGCTTCATGACTGTCACCAATGGATCGGCATCATCAGTCAGAACACCGACGATGGAGACCGATTTATGGTGAAGCAGAACACTTGCACCAGGCTCCAAAAGGTCCTTGTCGACGAATGACATGATGGAGACATAGTACTCTGGTCCGGTAGTGCTCGACACGATGGCGTGGTCATCATCAATCATTTCCTCCAATGTACCAACTCCCATCGGGCTTCCTCGCATATCGTCAACACGTCCTCGCTCATCGGCATTTCGGTCGGTGGCATCAGATTCGCCGCCAGAGGAGACTGGAGCCGCGCCCTCCTTTGCAGTCTTTGCTCTTCGCAGACGCTCTTGGTTCTCGACGTATTCTTCTTCCAGAAGGAGATGATCGTGAATTCGTTGCATTCGAAGGTATCTCAGTTTGCATCTCGAGGTAGGATAGACGGCGGGAAGCTTGGTTGAGGCATTTGGGCCAGCAGCCTTGCGCTTCTTGCGACCAATTCTAGTTGTTGGTCGTGGGGGTGGCTCGTACTTGGGCTTCTCCTTCTGCAGTTGCATTCACGGTCAGGACAAGAACAGTGCAACCCCCATCATCCATTGTATCATCATGCGTACCTTCTTGTCCTTGTCATCTTGATTATCCCCACCCTGCCCAGCACCTCCCATGCCAGACTGTTGATTACCCTAGTGGAGAGTCAGTATTGATTGTTTGTGCTGGAGGATGATTGGCGCGGTACCATATTGACCGTGGCTCTCGAGGGAGAGAATTAACAGCAGGAGATGAGGACTGGTTCCACTGCAGACAGGTTTCGTGACACTGTCGTGGGTGTGATGAAAATGAGGTTGTTGATGGAAGTTGAATATTGGGATTCAGATCCCGCAGGCGACAGCAACGCGAGGCAAGGTGAGGCGAAGCGACGAGGCGGCAAGGCGGCAAGGCAACAAATGGCGCTAACGGATATAATAAACGCCGATAGTTCTTTGATTCCCTTCGTCACAGGCGCCAAGGCGTCTACTGAGCTAGCTCAAGTTTTCTAGCCCTGTGATTCGTCATTCTGACGTTCCCACGAACAATGACCCCTGACGCTTGACTCGAGGCGCGAAAGCACGTGCAGCCTCGAAACGCTCCCTCCGAACCCTTCGAGCCCTCCGACCTTTTCGAACTCTTCCAATAAATCGAACTGACTGGAACAGATAAGTCACGGCCAGTCACAATACAAACGAATACCACGCCCTTTTTCATTTCTCTATATTCACTTCTGCTTCTACTTCTCCTTCTACTTCTACTTCTGCAATTTCGCAAGATCAAAAATCAAATACACACCTGGACAATATTCACGATCCAAGCGGAGCACGAGCAAGCATACCCGCCCGTCGCCTCACTTTCACCACAACACCTGTCCTGTGTTACAAGGCAAGGCTTTCTTGTAAGTATCTGACTTCCCGTTCACTTCTGCTCGCCCTTCTTTTGGCCAGTCGCTAATCGAATGTCTGCTTCTGTTCCTATCCTATCTGCGGCGTAGAACAGCTTTGCTGATTCATGAATAGTCAAGACTTCTCGACCTAAAATCCCGACGCTTCAACAGGAATCTCGACTCTTCTCCTTATAACCCAAGATAGCCTGCTATTGTCCCTTGTGACGACCTTACCCTTATCCCGAACCCCCAGGCTGAGAGGCTTCAATTCCGAACGCCTCAAGCATCCATACCAACGCTAGACCGAGTACTCCTCCATACCAACCAAATATGGCTTCTAACCGAATTCGCCGTGTTGCAAAGGAGTTGGCAGATATTCAAGCCGATGCGGAATCGCGGATTTTCTGCGAGCCTTGCAATGGTGGTGACCTCTCCCACCTGATGGCTACATTTCCTGGTCCTCCAGATACACCGTACGAGGGTGGAACGTACATTGTCGATGTCAAGATCCCACAAGAGTACCCATTCAAGCCCCCAATCATGTATTTCACAACCAAACTCTGGCACCCAAATGTCAGCTCTCAGACTGGTGCTATTTGCCTCGATACCCTCGGAACCGCCTGGTCACCAGTCCTGACAATCAAGTCTGCTCTTCTTTCCCTCCAATCCCTCCTCAGCACTCCTGAGCCAAAGGATCCGCAAGACGCAGAAGTTGCCAGCATGCTCATGAATGATCCGGAGAGATTTCAACAAATCGCTCGTGAATGGGCCATCAAGCACGCCTCGGCTCCTGCGAAGACCAGTTGGGATAGTTTCTCGGCACAAAAGTCTGGTTCATCTGCCAAGCCAAAGTCCAAGCAAGCAATTTCGAAGGAGGAAGAAATGAAGAGATATCATGGCTATAACAAGGATCTTATAGATCGCTTTGTTAACATGGGTTTCGACATTGATCGTGTTGTTGAAGCATTCGAGTTCGTCCATATCGACAAGAACAATGGAGATGACTATGAGTTGGAGGCAGCATACATGGGTGATATCACGGCTAGACTCCTCGGCGAGCCATGAGGGATCCCCTAACGTGGCAATTTCCGACACGTACTACATAGACGTGGAATATTTCACGACACACTGATGACATTTGCATGGAGAACGGCGTTGCATGGGAAGATCATATTGATTACCGTGTCTGCATAGGCTCATTTGGGCCTTATGGCCAGGCTCAGGGAGTATGGCAGAAATATAATCGCACTTGGTTTTGTTCACCATTTAGCGCATAGTGTTCGCTGATTTTCTATCAGATGAACAAACCTTAGACTACCTTTGTCCTTTGCGTGTGGTGCCTCAAATGGATTCGCATTGCGCTTTTTTAACGCAGTTCACCAAATGATATTATGATTTCCCCTACTTAGCTCTTGCTCCTTGACTCCCTGCTTGACAAGTTTTCACTACTTCCAATATATTCCTCTGTGACAATCAGGCGAGCAGCCAAATATTCAAAACCCAAATACTCTTTTAAGGCAAAAGGACGAAGCTAGCACTTTGCTCACTTATATTGGCATTTTTGTTTAAAAGATCATGTGTGCTTAATATCATAATAGTCCATGAAAAGATCCCTATATCCCAGCTCCCCTATTACACTTCCAGACGTCCACTAAACCCTAGCTTACCCTAATTCACCTAACAGGAGACTGTAGCATGCCTTACAAAGTACTAGTGCAATCGATGCCACCTCTAGTAGTCTTTTGATAGATATACAAATACTCTTGGCTTTCCTAGTTCTCTTCCATCTTCGCCATTCCAACACAAAAGCCCACACTCACTCATCAGGAGAAAACAGAAACACTAACAAGTAAGCGAACCCCTCTTGTCTTCAGCTTGGCTATTATTATAAAGGCAATCGCTATCAACCACAGACCCCAATCAAATCATAATGATCTTCCCCGAACTCTCACGTCAATTTATGATCATCGTCTTCGGAAATAACCCCCAAAGGGGTAGCTTTTCTCCTTCTGCCTATGAAGGGCGAGACAAAGATGGCGGGTAAGGGATGGCGGGCAAGGGACAATGGATTCGTGTCTTTCTTCGTTTTCGGAAAGGATGGAAATGGTACACAGAGATATAGTGGCAAGAATAGGGACGGTGTCATGAAGCAGGAGGCTTATATGTGGGTCCTCTTTTGAGGGATTCATGGCATGTTTCTTCTGCTAGGGGTGGTGGACTTGAGGCATCGGGAAGAGGAGGACTTGCTTTGGTAATCAAGAGGATGTTGGTGATAAGTTTCTGGATAGTAGACTGCAGATTGGCATCTCAAATCTAATAATAATACGTTGAGTCCATGTGGCAAGTGGAAGTCGTGCCGATGTGAGTTGATATGATTGAATCCATCATTCACGGGCTTTAATTGAGTCACTGTAGTGACATGTACTAAGTTCTCAATTGCAATTACTTACCTCACAATGAGGAAAGCCCAAGCGAACATGGACAAAGCAATAGATTTCACCTTCCCGGCCTTAAAGCGCAAACCAAACATCCCCGCCTCTAGCTCATTCCTGCTTCATCGAATTATCAGTATAGAGTCTTCTTCCCTACAGTCCTCTGTGATGTATCTTCTAAGAGCCAAGCCCAGTTTATGCCGTAAAAGTCGACTAGTACTCCTTTCTCGGTTTCTTTAGCGAAAGTAAAAGGGGCTATCCCATATTAAAGCTTGCTCACTACCCCTATTAGAGGTGAGAGATTGAAAATACTGCATGCACTGTGGTTCTATCTTTCAAACTGTTCTTGTCTTTTGTCTTATAGGAGTTACTCTCGAGGTGACCCCTTTTTAATGTAACATGGCATATATTTATTGACTGAACTTGAATCACATCGGATTTGCAGACTTATGGCATTGTCTCGCTTAGTTTGAAGTGGAGAAAATGGACTAGCATGGCTTGCTTACTGCTTCTATCTGAGGAGAGATATTGGCGAGACTGTGTGGGGGTTGTGTATAAGTATCTTTCTTGTCGTGGATGTTCTGGGACCTTTCTCCTTTCCTACATAAACATCTACCACAGAACACCCAACAACATACAATCAGTTCTTTGGATTCAACTTAGGTCTTCTTTGCTTCAGCACACACAAATTAACACAACAAACACCCAGACCATACCTCTACCAGACTTCATAAGTCAACACGCCGGCACTTGATAACCTAAGGAAGGCACGTCTATTTCGGTAATTCTTAACTATTATCAACTTTCCTCAAACAAGAATATCTCGGCATCGACCCCTCCATACAAGCCCGCAAGAACAGCATGTCGTCACGTACCTCCCCACGGGGCCGCCCGGTCCTCCATCCAGACGCGGAGATCTCGACGGGCTCCAAATGGCTTTTTGCTGCTTGCAAGGCTTTTGGAAACGGTGTCCTGTATCTGTGTGAGCTCTAGGGTGGTCATCGGACGGCTGGTGCGGGGAAGGAAATTATGATGCCGAGACCTGTGAAGACGGAGAAGGTGGAGGTTGAGGGTGTGGAGAGAGAGGGAAAGGATGGAGGAAAGAGTAGGAAGTGAGATGAGGTTGTAGCCAATCAATCTATTTGGTCCTATGGTGGTCTCGCTTTGCTTTGCGTTCTCGGGGATGAAGTGTGGTTTAGATATTTCATTGGGAGGGGGAAATCGCAATGGGAAGACGTATGGGCCTAGGTTTTGATTTCATAGCAAAAATGATAATGTTATTCTCGCATGATATGACTTTGTTGTCGAATTCTTTTTGCTGTCGAGTCCGTGGCGACTCACCACATGAATCAAATAAATCTGAGATGTGACTCGGAAGAATTCCAATGTTGATATACCACCACGCCTTGACTCCCAAACTCGTCTGCCATTATTTCTTTTGCCTAGTGTTGTCTTGCGTACTCGTGAGGTTTTTGACAAATCAAGAGCTACGCGGGGGACTGTTTTTATATATAAGCACTGTGCTAGGCGTGTATTCTAGCAGTGGAGGCGGGTATATAAACTTCAGTCCAGCTGTCGCAAAGCACCCAAATAAAAGGCAAACGTGCATAACCATACCATGCTCGTTGTGAACCCCAGCCTACAACACTTCGGAGAATAGTAAATTCACACCATAAACGATTGTTTGCTTGGAACACGAAGCTTCGTGCTTCTTGGCCTCCGCATTCCCCCTCCCAACTTACTAATAGCAGACAGTCTTCGCTCAAGCATGAGAAAATGTCATAGAAGCATTGAAGCCACCGCAGCTGGACACTACATGACTCTCGCTAGCAGCCCCATAATTTTATGGTAGTACTTCGAAGGTTCCTCAGAAATACAATTAGAATGTGAAAACACCGAGAAATAAGTCTTCTCGAAGGTGAATTAGACTGTGGTTGTTGTCAAGTCTTGTTTTGTTGTCGAAAACCATGGCACACCTGTGGTCAAATTATAACAGTTGCATCAAAGCAATTTCGATATGTCAAAACAGTATAGGCGCAACCTAGACAAACAAATACGTATACCCTAAGATCCGTAAAATCAAGAGTATCCCTATCTACTTGAAGGGTGTTCATTCGCGTTCACTTTTCCCTCTGCTAAACTCACCACACAGCTCTAATTTCCCCTGCTAATCCAGGCGGTAGGACTAACCCAACATCGTAAAGTGCCCTTTGACTTTCTGCATACTTGCGGAAGGTTTAGTTGTGGGTATTGGCACTAATTATAGGAAATGCCCTTTCTCTCCTGCCCTTCCATCATGTCTGATTCACCTTCTCGCCTGATGTAATTAAGCTTTCAAAAATCCAAAGTCCGAAATCTCTTCGATCCGGCATGTCAGGAGCAGAATTCTAGTGTGTGTTATGCCCGTCGGGGAGGATGTTAGACATGAGAGACTTCTATGATGGACAGTGCGACAGCTAGAGACATAAATCTCCCTGGGTGTGCCTTCTATGTGTATCTTTCGGAGGTTCGTAGAGAATAGTAGACATATAAGACAAGCCCATTCGCTCGCCCCGTGTTTTCTCTGAAGACAACCTTCGCCGGTCTACCCTAGCGATGTTTCACAGTTATTTTATTACGGTGGGAGACTACGGATACAAGTGAATTCTGACTTTGGTTTGTGGTCATGTCACATTTGTTGTCGAGTCCGTGAAATCCACTACAGGTGAACGTGATACCAAGCATAGCAAACCATACAAAAAATTATTTCAACCCCATTCCTCACCCCACACTCTCACTTCGTGTTGCATTAAAAATGTGACGCCACAGAATATATAACGCTATTTGGGTATATAGATTCTATGACACTTCGGCTACTTACTATCACCCTATTCTTCTTCCTTCCGGATTCTTGATTCGCTGGTGCCACTTCCAGATTGGTAATTTAGTAGCTGCCGCCCCGCTGAGAGGCCTTGATACCGAAGAAATAGCATATTCTTAGGGACCTACTAAATATGCTCGATCGGATTCGAGTTAGTGGTGTAAGGTTATAGACTATAATACTTCTACTTCGTTTCACTAACTTCTTTCCCTTTGGAAATATAATGATAAGTTACGATAAGCATTTTATGAATATCGCGCTGAATATGCTTCGCTGCTCCAAGTTGGGTCCTATTGCGGAGTTGCAATCAAGGTTTTGTTGCCGCAAGAAGGGTCGAGGGTCGAATGGAATGGTGTCCTTGATTTGTTGTCGAGATCTCGTTTGTTGTCGATGTCTCTGTTTCGAATTCCATCCGTTCATGAGATGCACCAAATATATTGCGCACCTGCTCACACAGTTCCTTTTTGAGAACTCGTTCGTTCTCTCAACTAAAATCATCCTGTACGAAAAGTCCGTCTTTGCGACTCTTCAGATCTTGAGCTGTTCTTCAAGTTCCTTGTATCCATCTCTGGGTTTTAATTTTCTGCGGCCACTTAATTTATATAAGGCTCGCCGTAAAAATCTCCTTCCTTAGTACGACATCTCATTGGGTTTTCATATATACATTCACGTCGTGACATACTAACAGGCAATTGCAGACTAATTAATCCTCTGTTGTGAGTCGTTTGGCATATTTCAGTATGCGAGGGCATAGTTGGGTCCTTGGTTTCTTATAGCCATTAATGTTGTTCGGTTGACTACACCCTTAGATAAGAAAGAGCTCATTCTCACAAGAAATGGTATATAAGCAGCAATGAAAGGATGCGAAGGAAGAATTACTCAAAATGAAAGCTTGCTTTTGAACTTGCGAGCATTTCGAGAACAGTATATTGGATCTAATACTAAATATTTCTTTTCGCACTAGGGATTACTAAGTGGATTCACTGCAACTTTGTAAGTCAAAATAATCAAAATTACGCGCGATGGCCCAATGAGAATTCAAGGACCCTCGAGCTCATATAAAACCCCGCGTGGCTCCGATTCGTTGATACAACCAAACCTGGAATGTATTGTCAAGTACCTACATGTTCCTGCGACGTTGAACACTGATCCTTTAGCCATCTTGTAAACGCGCGTAGCGCAGTCCATTTCAAACAGATACTCGCATACAAATGAAGTCGCCGCTGTGAACAAAAACCAAAGTGCAAGTAAAGATGAGCGTTTTATTTTGTTGTCGAGAATTCCGTCCACGGTTCGGTACAAAAAGGCGAATGAAATAACTCGAGGCTTGATTTCAAGGAAGAGAGGTTTCAGGGGTTAAGTTCCATAGGCCACCGACTCCTCTCAGCTTTGGGGGAAGTACCTGTATTTCTGGTTGTAGGTATGGCTATCGCCAATGTGCTCAGATGAATTGCAAGGTTGGCACCTACAAGCCAGATATTGTGGCCGTGAGCGAATAAACACGAAGCCATGTTACAATTTGGTATTCGATCTCACTTATAATCAATCACATGTCTAGTAAGTCCTAGGCACAAATCCTCAATATTTAATTTAACGTGGAGGAGCTAACCAATGTCTCTGAGTTGGGTTTCATTTAGCATACATTGCTTGCTTTTGTAACTCCGTAAAAAGTGACACTCGACGTGCGGTTAATTCTCGCTCACAAGACCTGCTGCAGCGCTTCTTCGCGTGAGAAGTTGGTATTGCGCCAGCGAGAGATGTAGTCATCGCGATTGACTGTTGAGCAAATTTAGTTTTAGACTGGAGCTGAAGGGAGGCAGAGGGTCAAGATGCAACAAACAACAGCTAGTACTTACTGTACCCGCCACAGATTCTCCTCTTTCCAGTGAATGCTGAACGTCCGTGAAGTACGCGCCAGTTGTCGAATACTAAATCACATGTTAGCCTTCTCGACAACCCGATCAAAAAGCAGGATGGCCGTACTTAATGGTCTCCCAGGCTCTAGTTGCGCCCAATATTCCATATCTTTCCTCTTCAGGATCTGATCAAACTTCCTAGCCGCAGTGTACCACTGCTCCGCCGTCATTTTTCCATCTAATACTGGCACGCCTCTATCATCGTTATTCCACCTCACCTGCTCAAATGGCACACCCCTCCTCCAAGCCGTCAGTTTCCCTTCCTGTCTCTGTTTCAAAGTAAGCACCGGAAACTTCCTCGCGGGCATTATCGTGATGCCTTCGTTTCCAGAGGCGTGGAAACTTAGATCTTTGTCGCAAAGGGCCCGGCAAGCCCGTTCATCTTCCTTTTGAAGTTGAAGAGCAGCATTGAAACCATCCACTAGGAGGGACTTCCCGCCAGTGCCATCGGTGTGGGAGAGGAGGTGGAACATTTGGAGGCCGGCTGGGTCGCTGAAGTAGGTCGTATCTGTGTGAGCGGGAAGCGCGAGGCTGGTGTACGCTGTGTCTTTCATGGTGAGATCCGAGGTAAAGTCGTAAAAGCCACCTAGATTTGTCAGAGCGTGTTTGCATTGGGGAATGTGTAGAATACCATAGTGCGTGATTCTGATGAATGCAATCCGTTCAAGGAGCTTCTCGGTCTTTGCTGGAGACACTGGGCAGCCGTCTACATAGCAAAATCCGTACTTGCGCTGAGAATTGTTAGGAAAACTTATGGTCTACCCCGGAAAACTCACAATATTCTCCGTCCACTGCCCAACCCACGAATCATCTGTCATGATTTGATCATAGTGAATAGACGGTGGATTTTCTGCAATCTCAGCTCCCCATAATATGATTCTAAAATTATTAGTATTTTTAGTTCATCAATCAGATATGACAATAGTCAGTACCTGTCTTTCTCCTCTATCGGAAGACCTTTGGAATCAATAATGCTTGCCCCTTCGGCATTTCGATGACGTCTGATCCAATCCCAAGTATACAGACTCTCGTGGTTCTCATGGTTCCCTACGGCGATTAGTGTTCCATCACAAGTATTATATGGGAAGTAGATATCTTACATGTGATAAGTAGCCCTGCCTTGGCTGTGACGACCTTTGTTGGCATAACATCTCTTGGAATCTAATAGGAGATTAGATTAGTTGCCGAGAAGAATTAAATCATAATTGCTCTACCGAGAAGGTGTCAAATCCCCTTTGCATAGTATCCTGATTCACACACCTAGGGCAAAGACAGCTATCTCTGTTGATGCATTAGGTCAATGCTCTCTTCTCATTCTTACATAATTAACTTACCGCAACCAGAAGTTTGGCCTAGTTCCAGCATTATTAGCTTGACTCTCACACCAGATTTAAAGATAGACTTACAGCTCCACAGTCTCCGAGCCAGCATAAGCTCTAAACTTTAATAGCACTCCCCAACTTCCCCATTTCGGCATGAATGTATCCGTGACCCGATCCGTGCTTTCTTTTCCACCAGGAATTTCACCATCAACTTCATAGATATCAAAGAGCTGATCGTGGACCGGCGAAAGACGAGCCCGAGGGGCTACATCGCCTTGCAAGACCTTCTTGCTAGAGTCTCTACTGGCTGATACTGATTGCTTGCCGAGTCTGTCTAGCTTCTCGCTTCTACGTTCAGGAGTGAGTTCAGAGAGGTCAATGCCCAGCACGTGTTCCTCTACAGCAACTTCTGATTTATTGCGAAGCCCAATTACGGAAACCATAGGACGGGATTTCGTGTCCGGACCAGAAGTAGAAGTTGTATTCTCAGCCGGTGACTTGGGTGTTTGCACGTCTGAGGATGAGAAGCGCTGGAAGGGAGGGGGACGGGCGCTCGGGAAGAATTTTATGCGTTGTACGCCTGAAGCTCGTAGCCACAAACGTTGAGAAAGGGGTGACATGTTGTCCTAATGATCATCCGTGGTGGCTCAAGAACTATTTTTTCATGTTATTTGTAAGTTGGATGTTGTTGTTTGGCAGGGCAGTGCCGGTAATGGAACTCGGTTGTAAGGGAGTCGGCACGTGCTAGAAATGCTACGGGCCGAAATGTTAAGCCGACCGGGACGAGGATTGATTCAGGGGCTTGGCTTAAGTAAGTAATTCCACAAGAAACATCTTTTTTTCTCCATTCTTTAAAAGAACTTTAGTTGTAAGAATATAGTGGCTCTTCGTTCTATGAAGGTGCAGCGGTGAAGTATTACGACCCCCCCTCCCCTGTAATAACCTTATGGGGTAGCGACGGCAGCTTTCCATTATAAGGTCAAGCGGTTACCAGATCAAGGTAGATTTCTCGCTTCGAGCTAGCGTCATGCATGTACAGGGGAAATGAGGGTTGTAATACTTAAGCGGCGTACCTTCGTAAGGTTATTCCAATTTCTCTTAGATATTTAGGATCATGTGACACTAACTATAGCGCCTCCCTTCTCGGACTTGCTCACATCCCTACTTTTGTGCTTGAACTCAAACGACATCTAGTTTAGATAACGCTACAGCCCAAATTGATTTGTTTCAAAGGGACATGGTATGATAATCGGTCATACCACCACGGTCTATCCTCGTCAGGGGCTCCGCTCAAGCAGCTCCCTTCTTTGCAAGAATCACATCAACCGCTCTTTCTCCTATAGAACACACACAAAAATGTTGCAAAGGAGACAAGATAGGAATCGACATAACGCTCGCGTCAGCTACTCTCAAGTTTTTCACTCCTATGACAAGAAATTGAGTGTCGACAAGCTTGCAAATTGCAGCTGGGGTGGGGGGATGCTGAATTGTCCTGAAACCTTGTCAGAAGCCCGAGAAACTTGTTTAATGAGAGGGACAATGAGGACAACTCATATTCACCCGCACGCATCCTGCCATCAATATCTCCCTCCGACGAACCTTCACTTATCATAGGGAGAACTCCAGGGATCGCTTCACCATCATCTAAATCCTTTAGTGGTTCTCAAATAGCATAGTCAGATTCCCGACTCCATCCCAAATGCCATATCCATCCGTTTCCGTAGAGCAATGCCTCGGCTCAATGACCGGGCTATCTGCTGGATCTGACGAGGATATTTTCACCGTTCCCCATGAATCAGGGTGCAAATTCACCAACGATATGATTATAGTCCGTTGACTTGGAGGCCAACACACATCATAAAATCTCAGTAGCATCTTTTCATAGGCAGGAGAGGATGGTTTTCTGAAGTTTGTGGGCAGTCTTTAGTAAGTGAGGCATCTGGGCTGTCTCAATATGACTCTGGCTATATATCAGTCCCTAGGTACAGTTAATTTTAGCTCCCATCATTGACTTAGGGAGTTGGACTCACATAGCATTCCCTTCCAATTGCAGAGGGTTAGTCCAATTCCTTACTCCCATTGTAGCCCTCATTGCATCTCCCATCTCCGAATATCGCAGTTGCCACTGCTAGGCCAAGCCCAAATGCCCCTAAGAGTTCTTGCCCACCTCAAGCGAGTCCACCCTTTCTAAATCTTCCAAATCTAAATATTCTCTTAGTCCAGTTCCAGAAGTCATCAAAATCTGTGGCGTGTAAAGTGCTCCAGCGGAGACCGAAACTTCGCGGCTCGTCCTCATAATACTTCCATTGGTAAGCGAGACTCGGGTAGCCCCCTTCTCCTTATTAGCGTAACAAGAGTCTCCATCAGAATACCCACTCCATCTAACGGATAAGCCAGGTTAGAAGCAACTATCTTCTCCTCCTTTCTGGCTTCCATAGCTTCAGCAGACCTCAAGTATATCCCCATCATTCACATAACCGATTCTTTGCGAAAGGGGCCTTTTAGGACTTTTTTAGGGGATATATTCTACCCGGGCATCATACTTTCCATAGTTGATGATACACCCACCGCCTACCATTTCCCCCATGCAACAAAATTGCAATTCCCCCAAGTGGCACTGTCTTTTGTTGATGGATACAGTGATATGCAGTAGAAGCTGCCGCCTAGTAGGCAGCAGAGTTGTAGCTGAAAGGCATAGTAATAACATAGACTGAGGAGCTCTCTATATATAGGACATACCCTCAGGGAGAAAGGACAATGAAAATCAGACCTTTTACCTCAACTCTTGCGACTCCACCATATTGGTGCCATGATGGACGAGTTTCGCAACTGCTCTCCTGATTAATGTCCGACAGAACACGACCATTTTTATACCACTAGCAGACCGTATGTATCGACAACTACACGATCCTCGGCCTTCGAGCCAACTTTGATTTGCTCACAATGTCCTTAGAACTCCTCAATACACTACTTGCTAGGAACAAGGATCGTTCTATGTGACCTAGCAGATATGGTACATAAGAGCTTATCTCGGTCTCGTTAAGCCCTACCAACTAACCGTACCGTTCCCGCCGAATGAGGCAAACCTCGTAAGCACTAAGAGCCAAGGCAACCCTAAGGATTTCAAGGTTATGCCCGAAGCTCTATCTCTAGACTGATCGAAGCTCATTTTGAAAGTTACCAATCAGCTCCTTTTGGACGCTTTCTCACTTGAGGGAGAAAATTAAAGCTTCTGCGTAGTCATGGAAAACAACACCTGCGCTTTTGAGCTGGGAGGCACAATCTCCGCAAGTAATCTGGAATAAGAATCCATATTTGAGACACTCGAAGGGAAACCCTACTAATAAGTAAATCCTGCGTTGTCTTGCGGGCCCTAGAATATATTTAAGAATAGATGGTAAAATGTGTGCGCTAAGAATTTCCAATTACCAACTTTCTAACCCTCTAGGTTATCTATAACAAACAGTAAAATACCGGAAATTGCTTGTCTATGTCCCTTTGATCTCAATTCGCGCAGTGTGTACCATAATCAACTCCGATTCTGAATTTCTTTGAATGCGCAGTGAATTTCCTGCCACAAAAGCAACGTATATGAAACTTCTCGACGCGTTCCAGACAGGAAAGAATATGATAGATTATGGAGAAAATTTTATGAAACCCATCCAGTATGATGTAGTTAGATCCAAGAAGGCTTTGTTTGCCTTTGAATCAAACTAGATACATTTCAGGATCAACGCAAACTCTCTTCCCGTGACTAATAATAACCTAGAAATACAAACGGAAAGAAAGGAGTGTATTTTAGATTAAATGACGGTCTCTGAACGATAAGCAAAGGGCACGGCCCTAGCACTAGCTTATCGTAAGCGACCTTTGAGCAAACTTTGCTCATTCACCGATCCAAGGAAGCTTTCCCTTTATCGTCCCAAGACAAATTTGTGACAAACATTATTGTCCGTTCATTCTTTCTGTCTCTACCCGAAATTCATCAGGTGGTAATTCAAGCAATCTTGATATAAGTACCCCACCATGGACCACCGAACCTTTTGAGTCCAGGACTGGAGGTTCGAGGCGTTCAATTTAACACCTGAAGCAATGACCAACAGCTTACGAGAATTAACAAACCTGCTAAGCCAGCAAACCGCTGCGATGTCTATCACAGAAAACTCCGCCATCACACCAGAGGCCGAAGAGAGAAGATTGCGTGCTATTCATGAAGAGCTTCTAAGCCAAGATCCCAAAGCTCAAGAGCTCCGAGAAGCCGTGGCAGCTCCTATGTTCACATTTGAGGTATTGCAGCACATCAAGAGTGACGCACCGACAAATGCGATTTCGCCAATTCCCCAATATGGTCTCCTGGCAGGCTTGGTCCAAGATCCGAAGAACGATTCGCTTCAAGAGGAAAATTCATCTGAACCCATAGATCGTCGTTTGTTTTTCAACATTTCAAGTCCATCGAGCACATTCATTTGTGGTTCCCAGGGTTCGGGTAAGAGCCATACCCTTTCTTGTATGCTGGAGAATGCGCTCTTCCCTTCGGACGTCAGCAAGTTACCACATCCACTCGCTGGGATTGTCTTTCATTACGACACCTTCATTTCGGACGTTAGAGGCTCGCCATGTGAGGCTGCCTTTTTAGCATCCAACCAGGATATTAAGGTCAAAGTCTTATGTGCACCCACAAATGTGGCGACAATCAAAGTAGGCTGAGGCTGCTCTTGATGCGGGTCGTCTTGATGCTAACATCAACAACAGAAGATCTACGATGGCATGGGTGTCGAGATTATCCCTTTGAGGATTGGTCAGAAGCACCTGAACACCAAACGAATGCTGGACTTGATGGCGGTCAAACAAGACGATGGACTGCTGCCACTGTATTTATACAAGGTCAAAAGCATACTTCGCGAGATGCGCCTAGAGCAACAGGAGAAGATGAGTAGAAGAGTGCTCAGCGAAGCCACATTCGACTATGGCTCCTTCAAGAGGAGGATTCTCGGCTCCCATCTCACTCCGGCTCAAGTCGCACCGCTCGAACAGCGACTTGAAACGTTGGAAAGCTTTATGCCACCACAGCAGGTAATTTCATTCGGTGTTCGAGGCAATAGTTCGACACAAGGTCTTGGATGCGACTGGACACCTAAGGTTTGTCTCCTTACTCTAAGCATTCCAGAAACTAGGCTAACTTTGTCGGCCAGCCTGGCCATCTGACCATTGTTGACTTATCGTGCCCATGTATGAGTCCACAGGATGCATGTGCTCTCTTCAATATCTGCTTAGGCATCTTTATGGAGCAAGGCCTCAAAGTTGGACTTGTCGTCGCGCTGGACGAAGCCCATAAGGTATGAGCTTGACGGCGGAATCTCGAGTTCAAGGAGGAGACAAAAGCTAATCGATTGTTCTTGTAGTATATGGACACTTCAGCTGAGGCATCTAGTCTCACGGAGACCTTGCTAAGTACTGTCCGACTTCAACGACATCTTGGAACTCGTATTATTGTCTCAACTCAAGAGCCCACCGTCTCACCAGCACTTATCGACCTGTCCTCTGTCACGATCGTCCATCGATTCACTTCTCCAACCTGGCTTAAGACTCTTGAGGAACATCTCGCGGGTGCTTCTTCGATTTTGCTAGAGGAGGAGAATGATTCTGAAACGAAGACCAAGGGAAATGTTGCAAAGAAGATTTTTAGTGAGATTGTCAAGCTACGAGTAGGCGAGGCACTTCTATTTTCGCCGAGTGCGGTGGTTGAATTGGAGACGGCTGAGGATGGCTCGCGGCAATTGAAGGGAATGGGCGGAGGATATCTGAAGATTCGCACTCGTGCTAGATTGACGACCGATGGAGGCAAGAGTGAGATGGCATCGTGATAGGCTAGAGGCAGCTAGAGATTGAGTCGTACAGTCAATGAGGCTGAAATGGTTTCTGTTGCTGCACACCTACTTACGATTTCAGTAGATAGCTAGCGCGAATTATGGCGCAATCACGTGACAACAGCCTCTCGTCCTAGTCTACTTTTTGTCTCGCGGTGAAACAATCTTCATTCGTGACATTGAATACTTTCTATCATTTATTTTCGGTTTCTTAAGTAGGTATATCTTTGAGTGTTGACCGTCGATAGGTTAAATTGCCAGCAGCATCTTCCCACGAAGTAGAACATTTCCTAGGGCATAATCGGTCTCTGAGATGGGGTTATCTTAGGACGATGGATTTTCCAGATGAAACATTGCTGAACTACCCTGGTCAGAATAAAACACTTTTCACGCCATCCTAAGTTTCCATGATTCGAAGCTCTTTTCTCCTAAGGATCTTTTCCTGAAAAAAAAACCCCCCTTGTCCTGCATAGTTCATCCAGTCCTTCATAGCACGAGTACTTCTTCGTCCTCATTGTAACGCCTTCCCGTTCAAACCTAACTCATTTCCTCAAGGAGTCGCAGATGTTGAATTTGGGGTATATGGGTAAAGGAAAGGTGTGTCCGCTGGGATATAAGCGGCACAATCGATGGAGAGAGAGTAGACTAGGGTATATATTACCCTCAGCTATAGAGTACGAGCCTAATTATAGGGAAGACGGACGAAGGCGGACGATTTTAACAAATTGATAGATGTCTCGTCTCAGTGATTTGAGAAAGTAAGAGCTTAGGTTAAAACTCTGAGTATACTACCCCTGAATTCTCCTAGATATTGTAATAATATCTACTAAATTGTCCCTAAGTGTCTTGGGATGATCTCAACTGTCCTAGATAGGGAAGAAGAACGGTTTATATTATCTTATCTTAGTGAAGACACTAAGAAGTTTCGGATAACTTCCCAGGTTTTCCAGCGTTTTAACACACACTTATATTCACATCAATGGATCGACAAACAGATACTGAGGGATAATCTAACTCAAGGAGTCCAGAGATGCTAGTCATCGCCGGGAGGGATTCAGATCTGGGCTGATAATACTAGTATTCAGCGATAATGGCAATGCCTGTCTAGCGGCTGTCCTCGTACAGTACATCTCGACTTTGATAGCAATAAGATTACCCACTTCCCGGCGATGCTGATAGAACTAGAGGGCTTCGACAGAGGGGAGGGGAACTTCATTTTCGCACTCGTATAACGCGGGTCCATCAAGGCGAGATGGGTCTGCTTCTTGTTAGTTTTGGTCTTAACAGACGAGGGGTATTAAGGTTGCAGAACCGGGATGTTCGAAATTCAAGAAACGACAAACGTGAACAGGCATGGGCCCCATGTGTAAGTTTATGTAAACAACAACCTCTTTACGAAGTACAATTTAAATAAATATGGGCCAAAAAGTCCCATATGGTTGGTTGTATTCACAAATGCAGGGGGCCAGGGGCAGAGTGGGTCATTCTGAACCTAATTGGGTATAGTCATTTTATAACTACTGAGAGCATAAAATCAGCCCCCTTAAATACCCCTTAAATCCGAAAAAAGTATTTGAAAAGCACTATAAATATAATTTATAGGAAAATATTAATGCACGTATACCTGTATTAATACAGGTTGGGGGCACGTTCTCTGGCGTCCAATTGGCACAGTCCCCTTTCAGACTTCGCTTACCAACCTAGCTCGCCCGGACCTAGAGATGATACATAGACTTCTCAGCTTACTGCACGCTTCACGACATTCCATATGCCGTCCAATTCTCACAACGGCGAACCACCCATCTAAATATTTCTATACTGTTTCTAAATCCATCAATCTCAAGGGCTCGCATCTAACAACTGCTGTTTCGATAATGACACCACATGAGCTCTTCTTCAAATCGGTTAACCCTACCGCTTCACGAACCCTACTTCTGCTCCATGGCGCTGTCTCTTCACACCACGAATGGGACAATGTAGCGCATCATCTATCATCCTACCACCTTCTCATCCCTGACCTTCCCTCTCACGGGCAGCATTCATCGTCTCCCATCCCTCTCACCCTCGAGAACACAGCTTCACTCCTCAAAGATCTCATAGCCAACCACGCACACGATGGCAAAGCGGATCTTGTAGGAATGTCGCTCGGAGGCTACACCGCCATCTACCTTGCCCAAAAACACCCCGAGCTCATCGGTGACCTCTTCATCAGTGGGGTCGGACAATCATGGCCCAAGCCCGGGACGTGGACGAGCAGCGCTAATGCCTCCGTCATGTTCCTCAGTTCATCAGGCCTCACTTCGCTCCCAAAAGGTGTCTTCGACTGGATATCCACCAAAGCAGGTTTGAGCGTCCATGAAGGCCTGTACGCTGATATGAAAGCGAGAGCTTCGTATCAGCTTACCCTTGCGGTTTTGTCTATGCTTGGTGAAGACGGAGACGAGAATTGGAATTATAGATTCGAGAGAGTGGGGAAGAGGAGTGTTGTTGTTGCGGGGGTGTTGGATGATGGGGAGGAGGCTTGTAGGGAGAGGGGAAAGCAGTTGAGGGTTGGCAATGAGCAGAGTATGGCGTTTAAGGTTGAAGGGATGAGGCACGCGTGGGATTTGCAAGATCCGGACCTTTTTGCAGAAGGTATCAAGGCTTGGATGGAAGAGGAGAGTATGCCGGAGAGGTTTGTCCTAGTCGACAGCTCTAGATGCGGATAAAACATACAACTCAAGGCCGTAGACTGAGGAATGAACCTCTATAATACTTGGCGATATAATATATATATATAACTGCCTATTATATGTGTGGGTGTCTTATATTAGTTTTGTCGCTATTTGTGTTCTTCCTATCGAGTTGGCTCAAGTCACATAGCCTCAGGGGTAACTCCCTCGGTGGATCGAACCCTTAGATTCAGGGATCACATCGCTAAATTAAGCCTCGGGCTTCACAGCAGATCCCCCAGCCCCCCTTTTCTTCAACCTCAGTTTGATCTTCTCAACATCATTAGCGGACAATCCCAAGTCCTTGATCAGGTATCCCTCAACACCTCCTGTTCCTTTCTCACCCCATTTCTCGTCCATCCATTCTAATAACCTCACGATGTTGATCCCGTTGACTCCGGCGAATGCCAACATCCCCGGCTCCTTAAATGTCGATTCAGCTTGCGTCATGAACGTCTTCGTTAGAAGCTCACGCCATGGCTCGAAGCCAACCCTCGTTAACGCATAGTCATGCGCAATCTCCTCCCGCGATGTCCCCACAAGTTCAAGTATAAGAGCCGAGAGAATTCCAGTTCTATCCTTTCCAGCAGTGCAGTGAAACAAAATGCCACCTTGAATGTTGTTCTTGAGGTGCTCAAAAACAACACGATACGCATCCTTATGTGTGTTCTCGAGTACATTACCATACATCTTCAGATATCCATCAACACCACCGTTCTCTACAAACTCTGATAGATGCCACCGCTTGCCAGGACTAGGGAGGTCTGTATCATCTGCTTTCTTCTCGGCCAAAAAAGGACTCGCGTTTGGAATAAGGACGATTTCTACTCCGTGGACCACTGGATCTGGATTTTTGGAAACCTCCTCTTCGAGGCGAAGGTCAAAAATGGTGGTGATGTTGTATTCTTTGGTGAAGGTGGCAAATGCTTCAGGGGAGACGCCGAAAAATGCCCCTGAGCGATAGACGGTGTTGAGTGCGAGATTCGGTGCTGTGACGACTCGAAGATTGAGAGCACCCGGGATTGGGAGAAAGGGAGGCAAAGAGACGATTCTTGAGACTGCCTCTGGGTCGAGTGCGATGTTGACAGGTGTTTTCAGTAAGCTGCTGAGGCCTTGTTGCTCTTGGAAGTATGTGGGGGTCGCCATTTCTTACGCTGAATTAAAGTTCAAGGCAAGTTTGTTTCTTACACGGTCTAGAGATTGATGGACACCTTACTCGAACATTATATGATGTTAAAATGGCATAAAGTTGTGCCGGGCTAATGCAGAACGATTATGTACAATTAGGTTAGCGTCACGTTCGCTTATGATCCTGGCCATTTTCTACCCCTCTATCCCAAACACTTTTTACCTTTTCTCTTTTATCCTTTAATATTATCCTTTTAAAATTTTAGCAATAGCTCGTTTACTAAAACAACTCAAAAGGAACTTACAATCTCCTAGAAAGCTAGAATATAGACCCTCCACGAGGAAGGCTACACGCCTACAGAGATTTGGCGTGAAACTACGACCCCTCGTTCCACTTATCGTCACGTTTATTAAGCGGTAGACCGTATACCCTAACCTACTCTTTGAAACAACCCTAGCCGTGGTGCTCTACGAAAAATCACTCCACGTGAGGAGAGAGCCCTTGTACGAATTACTTCACAGGATACAAAAATGACTCTTAAAGCGCAAGCGATGCTATCGAAATCCGGTCGGCAACTTAACCACCATACAGTGGCTAGGGTCCTCAAATTTCACGGCAAATTAAATTGACGACAACGCAAGAAGCCTTTTCTTTCTATCCTCTACAAGAAGAAGCGCCGGGTTCACTGTAAAGCCGAGAAAGCTACGAAGAGAGACAATAGGAAGGTGTGTTAGAGTGACAAGGTTACTTTCGAAGTAGGAGAGGATTTAAGGACTTTCTAGGTGTCAATATAAAGAGAATACTAGAGCGTATACAAAGGATTATCGAATGTAGGGTGGTAATAAGTATGAGGGCCTAGGAAGTGATAAGTAGGAAAAAAAGGGGGGCAGTATGCACGTGAGTAGTTACCTACCTAGCTACTCCGTTCTAAGACCTTAGTTCTTGGCCGAGCCTTAGAGTAGAGTAGTCTCGTAATCGTAGTATTATATTAAAAAGGTAAGTAAAAGAGATTAATAAGTGGCTAAGAGATAAATATAATAACTAAAGAAAAGACTATAAAAACTAAGAAAGAGAAGCGAGTAATTCAAAAGAAATAGATATAAAAATATAAGAAAAGAAAACTATAATTTCTCCTCTGTACCTACAAGCCTTTCTCTTGTTATAATCACGTGTAAGGTAGAGAGAGAGAGTGGAGGCTTTCTGAGAGTGACTGTAAAAAAATGTGCTCGAAAAGTTGAAAAGTTCCCCAAACACGAGAGCCAGTTTCCAGACCAATCTTTCTCTCCCCAGCGCCTATCAATTCTCCTGTCGATCAAGCATCCTAATGCCGAAACCAGATAAACAGACTTAATATATACAAACTAGGGACACCTTCCATGGATGTATCATGTCCTCCGACGTGTCCTCAAAACCTACCTCTCTACAATTTATAAACCTTCACTGAATTGACCGACCAGTACGCCGGTGCAAAGGCTCCAGGATTGTTCGCAACATAGCTTTGGCAGCTTCCCAAGTAAGCGCAACTACCACTTCCAAACACACCACCAGCCCAGTCTCCACAGAAAGTAGTGTCAAACACGATATTTTGGTTCGCAAAATGAGCATCAACGTTACAGCCACTCCCTCCGTTGAACGCCACAACAGGTAGTCCCCAATTTCCAGTCACGGGAGCATTGTTCCTGATATCAGCTGGAATAGCGTTGCGTGGGAAAAACCAGACATAGATTCCGGAGGATTCCCACTGCATGGCGTACACACCGCCGCCATTATTGTTGAAGGAATTTCCATAGGCATTTGGAGTTGAGGTTATTGCAGAGCAACCAGTATTTCCATTACCGGTGTTGCAATCAGCGGTCCGAAGAACAGTGCCTCCTTGGGAACCAGCCGCATTCATAACACATCCTGGCGATGTATGGAGTGTGATGCTGTTCGTCCCAGCGAGGTTGACTCCTTCGAGAATATCAATTTCTCCATTGTTTGGCCAGCTAGGGCCGAAGAGCCAGAATGCGGGCCACTAAAGCAATGAGATGTCAGTGTCTTTCTTTTCCAATGGCACAGAGTCTAGTCCAACTTACGACACCACAAATGCTTCCAGGCATATGAGCAATATCTGCAATGAATAGGCCATGGGTATATGCCTTCTTACTGCTTACTCGGACTGATGCTCGCCCTGGTGCGGGAGGGTTGAAGGTTGATGAGTCAACACCCATGTATATTTGACCATTGTTTGAGTTGATCAAACCACGAGCTTGGGCATTAGCTTGAGTCTGGTAAGAGACATAACCATGAGTCGGATCAGATCCACTATAGAAATCGAACGAGGAGAAGAAGTTGCCCGAGTTGTAAGTGTCGACTGGACGATAAGCGGCGACAGCTAGCTCTTTAGGGATGGTCAGGTTGGCTGCAAGGTTTTGAATTGCTAGTGCACTTCCAGTCCGAAGAGTTGCAAGGAGGCTAGCTCCAAGAAAGAGAGATTTAGAGGGCATGATGAAGGATTGGATAAGCAAGATTGTGAGCTTAGGGTATCGACAAGGTTAAAGGTAAATAAGGATAAAAGATTGTCAAAGGCAGAAAGGAAGAGCTATAAGAGGGGAGGTGTTGCAGGATGGAATGCGGAGTGCTTTGCTGAGAATTCCATATCAATGGCGCCACAAGCAATATATATGTCCTGCTGAACATAGACCAAGGCTCAATCATACGGCGAAGAAAGACGTAAGGACAATACAGGAGCACTTATTCCCTCCATTTCGGACTGTTTTCCCCAAGGAAGCACTAGCCTCAAGATGTTCATTCGAAATTTTGAAAAGAGACGGGCCCTAGACGGAAAATTGTGCCTCCGATCTTTGACAGACAGCTGCGACTCGACCGCTGAACAAGACGCATGCCAGCTCGATTGATAATATCACCGAAACATGAGAGTAACGTGGTATAGTTATATACTCCGGGGGCATCGAAACTCATCAGCTGACGGGAACTTCTCCGAAAGTGGCACCAAAGTCTGGGGTAATATAATTACTAACACAAGGACCGTTGCACTACTGTGGCTGCTTCTCGACTATGTGGCAGTACAGAATGTCTTCGAGGCAGATGGGTACTTCTTTTCGGACGAACGCCTGCATCGTGCTCCCTGTTGAGATGGCGGCGCTGATCTCGGCTTGATACCTTCTAACGCTAGGGTTGAGACGTCCATTTCATGCGGGTAAGTCCCGGAGCAGATTCTCGAAAAAGGGTGTCTTCCTAGAGGACTGACATGTATATGTGCAAGAGACATAATCAGGCGACGCTTCTGCGGGGGTCGAAGAGTGGCTGTTGTTTGTGCATATCTAGCATGGAGTATCGTGCGACATTCTATAGGCTGATGGGACAGATATCGGTCATAGGGTTGAATTGAAAGTAGGAGTCCTGACGTGAAATTATATGTCAAATCATACTTCGAGGTCATGTTAGCGAAATCGAGATGGACAGGAGTCATGAACCGTGGTTGCAAAGGTCTAGACTGATTGATATAATGTGATGAGTCTGCTGCATATTACCGAGTAGAGACCGACATCTCTAGTATGTTCACCAGATAGATTGAAGTTTTCATTGTAGGAAGGTGGAAAGGATGACATAGCGGGGTTGCGGAGAAAAACACTGCGTCGAGGAACGGGCCGAGGCCTCACTTCCAGGTTAAAAGGGGAGGCAGGTCACCTGACATCTTGCCGACTTCAATTCGAGCCTCACTTATAAACAAGTATACTACAACAATGACAGCCTGGATAAATGTCAACCGTGTGTTTGGAAGATGGACGTCCTGTAAAAATCGCATTTAATCCACCGCCCTTATCTTGGTACATAATCTAATCTATGCAGCTCTCTGTGCAAGGATCCCTTCGCGATCGCTAATCTACATGTAACATCAAACCGCTCGGGTAAAGAGGTATATTTAACGTTTCAAGGCTTCTGGATCCGCATCTAGGTTGAAAAGATGCAGACGAGTATCTTGAGTTTTCATTGGGCTGCTCGCACAACGTCGGCAGCAGCCACGGATTTGGCATATCTACTTCGTAGGTAAAAGTTCGTTTTCTCCGGAAAGATGACTCCGTGTTTAGCGGAAGGGGAATTTGTTCTTAATTATTCCTGAGTCCAAGCCGAGGGAAGCTAACAAATAGTGTTCACTTCGTCAATCAAATCCTTCTCGTTCTGAGAGCACTTGTATTTGCTCTGCATACAGTTATCCTTCTTATCGAGAGTATTGGAAAAGGGGTTTCCATTCTCTTTTCTGGTCTTGGCTTCTCGAATTGAAACATTCTTTTTATGAATGAAGATTTAATAAGCTTAATAGATAGCCATGAAGATAATAGTAGCTTTAGCTGTTCGTGGAGCAAAGACCGGGATTCTTGGCATGTTAATTTTGTCTAGCAAATGACCATATGTCAGCATGTGATCACATTGTCACCTATTGAGATTTACCTTCTCTTAGTGTAGCTTCTCTTCAATCTCTTGGCTACATAACAATTTGAATTTTACCGCTGAGTTGTCCTTCCACGTCTGTAAGCTTCTCGCGTTCCAAATGCGCCTTGTTTTCCGGAGTGGATGACATCCTCTCTCAACTTTCCATGTAGTCATATTAAAAGCATCATGATCGCTAGGGTTTATGGGCAATTCTTGTTCATACGCAAGTCTTCTTAAAACTTCACCAGTATACATGTGTATATTCATGCTAGCACCTTGGGGTGTCCCCCCCCCTAGAAAATATCGTGAACGAGCCTCCGAAACGCTGTATGAAGTTTACAAGTATACATACTTTAGACGCTAGAGAGGCGAAGCTCTGCGGTTTTTTAATAAAAGTTTCAAAAAATTATATACAGCTCGAAAGGTAGGAGTATGACCATGTACTCTGCATACTTAGGTCTAGATCTGTTATTATCTTCTGAGCTCTCTGTAAACATATTAAATGTCTATAGGAGGAAAGAACGATTTCATCAGAAACATTAAATACGGGAGAGCGACTCGGAGCCTAACTGGTTTTCAGCTATTACCCATTCCAAATCCACTAGACCTTCAGAATCGATAGTAGAGCAGATACAAGTACTCTGACAAACAAATGGATCTGTTATTCGCTATTTGACTGGCTTCAGGTCATGCATTCTAGCCGCGTGAGAACATTCCTATCTGCAATCCTTAGCATCTCTCTCTCCTTTCATGTAGCTTGAAGCCTGGTGACATAAATTTGACATTTGAGTAAAATTGCGTACTGGCTTTGCAAGCGAATTCAAATGTAGAGTGCTCCAGAAGACCGATAGCTAAGCGCTCGCTAACGCTCAGGAGACGAATCTGGCAACCGAAACCAATACGTGCCCCTTTTGGAAAGGTATCTCATTGCCACCACCAAAACTCCAAAATTCTCGCCCTAAATAACCAAATCAGGCTCTCTCAAAATTACAGCCTCCTCGAACTCTGGAACCGACGCCTATTGGTGATGTTTCTATATATAGGGGGCGCAACCTTCTACCCAATTAGAACACGCAAATCCGCGCCACAATCCTTCAGCTGAGAAGCCTCAAAACGTCACGGCTCTCCCTCGCCCAGCAGTAAATAAATCACCCATCGCGACCTCAAATTCCATATAACGTGAACCAGCACTTCTAGACTGCAATGCCATCGTGAGCCACCAACACCCATAGCAACAATGCGTCTAATCCATACGACCACGTTGCAGCTCCAGGAATTCTTCGGCGAGGCTGTGCCAAGATACGCGATCCTATCGCATCGATGGGAGGACGATGAAGTGACGTTCCAGGATCTGGTGAATGGAGAGGCGAAGAGTCGAGCCGGGTGGATGAAGGTGCTGAGTTGTTGTCAGAAGTCTAAAGGTGATGGGTGGACGTACCTTGTGAGTAATGTGGAGAGTCCCTGCAGCACCGAGCCATTTTGGTTCGTCTCATGAGTAATCATAAGGATCGATGCTTTGGGATTTGAAGTGCAAGTTCTTGACTGTTAGTTAGGACTGGTGAGAGCTTGCAGTCCTTGTCATTTCATGAAAGAGACTACCCCTACCCCTCGTGTTCCAACAACCAAGCCACAGTCTCAGGATCCACGGGCGAGTGAGGATAGCTGCTGTCTACTCGCTCTCGCATCTCATATATGGACTATAGCATGTGGTCGCTATGAAAGACCATGTGAGCTAATAATCATATAGTGGATTGACTCTTGCTGCATAGACAAAACCAGCTCCGCTGAACTCAGCGAGGCAATAAACACTATGTTCGAATGGTACGAGCGCTCTCAAATGTGCTACGCTTACCTCTCCGACGTCCCTCCCGCCACAAACTTCTCCAAGTCCGCCCAACGAACCTTCTTCATCCAAAGCCAATGGTTCACCCGTGGCTGGACCCTCCAGGAGCTACTCGCTCCTCGCTGGGTGGAGTTCTTAGCTAGCGACTGGAGTGAGATAGGGACGAAGTCTAGTCTAGCGGGACTCATCAGCGTCGCCACGAGGATCAAGCATTTGTTCAACTATCGGTCGGCAAGTATTGCGCAGAAGATGTCGTGGGCGTCGACGAGGCAGACGACCAGAGTCGAGGATGGAGCATATTGTCTGATGGGGCTTTTTGAAGTCAACATGCCTCTACTGTACGGAGAAGGGATGAATGCCTTTCTGAGGCTTCAGCTGCAGATTTTGAGTCAAAATGATGACGAGACCATCTTCGCTTGGGAGAGGGAGCGAAGTGACGGAGGACTATTGGCCCCCTCGCCAACGTGTTTTCAGAACGCAGGTAATATGGAGATTGGGAACTTCGACTCGTTCCGGCCGCCGTTCACAATGACGAACAAAGGCCTATGTCTAGAGTTGTACTTGTTCCACTCGGAGACCAACAAGCAGGCATTGGTCCAGAACGGCGGCAGCGTGTCGATGGAGATGATGGCGCCGTTGAATTGCTCGACGAGGGCCAAACAAGGGGGGGGAGTCTTGACGGTGGCTCTAGTTCTGTTTAATATCTCGGGCTATTGGGTGAGAAGAGATAGGCTTGTGGCTTTCGACCACACATCCTCTTCATACCGTCTGAAAGGAAAGAGAAGACAGATCGTCTCCATCAAGCAACCGAAGTTCAGACATACTATGCCAGGCATACCTCTCGAGATGGGGTTCTCCATCAGCATCCGCGATGTTTATGAGATGGGCTTCATTTTACGACACCACGAGGTCAAAGGAGACCATTGCGGCTGCAGACTGGGCGAGGGACAAACCCTTGGTATCTTGCACCACACGCCACGACAGTTCTACTTGGGCGTGAGGTTTCCGGAGTTTGTGTTCGCCGCATTTTACTTTGATAAAGTCAATTATGCGGCCGAGAGGAGTAACAGGCCATGTTCATTCACCCTCCTGATCGGAGCCTCGCCCCGTCTTGCGTGGATTGAAATAATCACGAGTCAATACAAAGAACCTAGAATACTCGCTAAACTCAACTCGTGGCCATTGAGTGATCATGACCCAGCGGCGCATCAAGATAGAATCGTGAAAGATTTGGACCTTGGACCAGCTGTACAAGCCACGATGAGGAGAGTTCAGACCTCTGAATATCCTGCTTATGGATACCCTGCGTATACCGTGGACCTCAAGATGATAGAGGGTCATGAGAGCTCCGAGTCACTTCCCCATAGAGGATCGTTGTATAGCAGGACAAGCACGGTAAGTACAGGGCGCAAGGAGGACATGGTAACGCATGTGGTTTGATGAGAGCTGTGTTTCCAGAAACCACAATTGAGAAGTCTCAGTAAAAGGAGGATTCTATGGAAGCTATATTCTAAAAGGCAGAGGCTAAGTTCTGAAGTGCCACGAGAAAAGAGGATGAGCGCTTCACTAGTAAGCTTCGAGTTCACGTTTTGTGTTTAGATTAGGCTAACATCGGTTACTAGCAGTCCATGATAGGAGAAGCGACAGTCATCGCGTCAAATACGAAGTAATTGATCAGACCCCTAACAGAATTAGGAATTTCAACATTTCCAGAAGAGGGCGTAAAGTAGAGGGCATGGCCCAGGATCAGAATGATGTCCTCAAGAAAGAAACTTGATCGCATCATATTCTTGGGGTGATATCATCAAGACGGCAACAATGGGAACTCGCATGATCAGAGCGCTCCAGAAAGGGTGATGTATAGACAATCAAATTCAAAGTTTAGATGCTCGCAACTTCGTACTATCAGTCCTCCTACCTTCATCAGCCTGCTCTGCCACAGATAGATCCGGAAACTTCGCCGGCATGATTCGTCGCGGGCTGGCACCTTCAACGAGTGAGTACTTGGAGAAGTCCGTGACACCTTCGTGTTCTCGCAAGAAGTCCTCGTCGGTATCAAGCAGCCCATTCACGTCTGCCACTGGCGCGCGGAGCATAGCTAGGATGGCATCGGCATATATGCTTGCTTTGCGGAGATCTTTGATAGAGTCTTGGTCGGTTTTCTCTATTTGACTGGTTGCTGCCGATTGGATTGACTGGGCATATTAGGACAAGAATTCAACCTGTACAGTATTGATGGGATGTGCTGTACACATACCGAAGCAGGCCATATACTTGTAATAGCCATCTCTTTCTTCCCATCTCGTTCCCAATCCATAGCTAGCCCCTTAGTCAGGACACTCATTCCCACCTTCCCCATAGCATACGCTGTCTTTCCTCGAAAGAAGCGCGAGTAGATCGGGGGGCTCACGACAATAACACGGGCCTTCCAGCCATTGTTCTTGAAGTGTGGCAATGCCGCCTGAATTGTCCCATATAACCCCTCTACATTGATCCGCTGCATGAGCTGGAAACGCTTCATTGCGGTCTTCTCGACAGACGCCCACCATATGGCGCCAGAATTGTAGATCAGCACATCGATGTGTCCGTAGATCTTCACAGTCTCGTCGACCAGTCTCTGGACACTCTCGAGGTCTCGTGTATCGCAAGGGATTGCGGTGGCCAGGCCACCCCCTTCTTTGATCTCGCGTTCGACCGTGCTGATGGTGGACTGCTGGGAGTTTGGATCTGGAGGGAACGGCTTCGTCGCATTGGTATCGCTGGTGGATTTGGCAGATACCACGACTGTGTGGCTTACATGTTAGAATCATTTTCTAATGGGATTGTGGGAGTCGTACCTGCATAACCGTTCTTTGCCAGATCAATAGCAATCTGTCTGCCAATACCCCTCGACGCCCCGACGATCAATGCGACCTTTTGTTCTGAAGCCATTATGTCTACGTCGTCACCAAGTCGCCCAATATAACAGAATCTCGAAGGAGCACATCCTCATCAGGAGTAGGAGATGCTCGTTGAAATATACTTCCGCTTGTGTCCGAGTGAGGAACGCTTGCAACGCGATGTTTACTGATCATGTCGGCAGCTCGGCAATCCAGGGAAAATCCCATACCCGACAACAACACATACATACACGTTACATGTACAGTATAAGAACTACGAGGTTTTGATTTGATTAGAATCATGCCATTGCGATTGCGATTTCGTCTGTTTCCGAGTGGATGCTGTACGACAATTGACCTCGGAGTCCTCGACCTCCAGTGACAGAAACCCATACAGTAGCCTTACATACATACGAGTTATATGTACAGTACCTTATACAAACGCCATTATGGGAGGCCATATTGATTGCTATCTGGATTGCTGTAAGCCGAATCTCATTCTAAATTCTATATATGGCGGCCTTCAATACAATTACTGTATGAATTCAAATACTGACTGACCTCTTTCTATAGCTTCGTTCTACGGCTACCTCACTCTCCTCTACCTTCTCAAACAACGCGAACAACTCTTAGCCCACCATGTCACAGTTGAGTACGGAATCTCATATCTCCCGAATCCATCGAACACTATACAAAGCTAACCATCTATCAGCTTCCATCCCATCTTTCTCGGCGGCGTAAACGTAGGCTCAGGCAACAAACCACCATGGACCCTTCCTGCCAAAGCCGCCTATGGTGTCTTCGACGGCGCCAGGGCAAAGAAGTACCATGGTGATATCGCCATGGAAGCGCCGCCTTTCTTTCCGCCTTTGACTTTACTTGTGGGTCTTTTCTTTCTTTCAATGTCGCCTTGAAACACTTCATGACCTCCTCTTCTCCCACTCAACCTCACCCCCATCCATCCACCCAACTCAGCCTCTCGCTAACCAAACCCCCTTTAGCCCCAACGCGCCCTCTGCTTCATCAAATCCCACCACCCCCCCTCGACATTCGAACAGACTTTCCACCTCCTCTTCCACGCCCTCTGGACACCCCCCTCCCAAATCAACGTCACCCAGGCTCCCCTCCTGAGATCCGTGCTCGCCTCTAGCAATCTCTACACCGAGGGGCAGGTGGAGGAGATCCTGGTGAAGGCTGGCGAGAAGGAGTGGAAGGATAAACTGTTGGATAACACGAAGAAGGTGCTGGAGCAGGGTGCGTTTGGAGCACCGTGGATGTGGGTGAGGAATGAGGAGGGGAAGGAGGAGCCGTTTTTCGGGAGCGATAGGTGAGTTTTGGTTTTGTTGACTGGAGGTTTAAGGTGCGGTACAGTATTATTGGACGGCATGCTGATTTCGTTTCCTAGATTTCATTTCATGTGGGAGTATCTCGGGATACCTTGGCAAGATATTGAGATTCTCTCACCGAAGGAGGGGGAGAAAGCCAAGTTATAAGACATGTCTCTAATCTCGACATTAAGATCTCAATTGGCGTGGAGCTAGGCTACATCTTTGTTGTTGTTGTTGTTGTTGTTGTTGATGTCTCATATTCGCTTATCCTCCTGACATCCTCCTGACTGAGATGACTCTTTGTTCATGCTTCCCAATCTTCTCATTCATGCTTCCCAATCTTCTCCTCCATAATCCCCAAATCCTCCCCCTCCATACTATTCTCCCCCTCCTTAAACACCCTCTCAACCTCCTCTCCCACCTCCCTCTCACCCCCAAGTAGATCAAACCACCCCCTCACCCCCTCCCTCTCCAGCAACCTAACCCCCACCTCCGCCACATCCCCCCTACTAACCATCCCCCTCGCCCTCGTCTTCCCAACCTGCACCCTCCCCCCCTCTTCCTCATCACTTAACCCCCCAGGCCTCAAGCTAATCCACCCAAACCCCTTTCTCCCCGTTCCCTCCACAGCAAGCACCTCATCCGCCGCCAGCTTGGCTTTGTAGTACACAGGCAGGATCTGCTCATTCATTTTGGAAACCAAGGCCCAATCCTCGTCGTTCCACCAAGGAGCGCGGGAACGGCGGGACGAGAGCGCGGAGACGAGGAGGAACTTCGTGATGGAGGCGCGGGCGAGGGAAGCGCGGATGAAGTGGATACACGCATCGCGGTCTATGGCGTTTGTTCTTTCTGCGCCGCCTCTACCCCCAGCTCCTAATCACCCGATATCATTCATCAACCTCCACTTCCCATAAAACTAGCCCCTTTTCAAAAGCAGCGGAAAACATACCAGCGCTCCAAACAACCCAATCCACGCTCCCCCCCGCCGCCTTTTCGAGTACTTTCTTCGCATCCTCCACACTCTTCACGTCCTCGATGTTTTCCACGAGCACGTCGAGTTTCCCGGGCTGGTTGGCGCCGGCGTCGAGGATGCTTTGGGTTTGCGAGGGGTCGCGGATGACCGATGTGAGGTTCCAGGAGCGGGAGAGGATTTTGCGCGTCATGAGTAGGGAGACTTTGCCGTGGCCGCCGAGGAGGAGGATGTGAGGCATTTTGGCGGGTGTGTGAGGCTTCAGGGGTTGAGGCGGGCTGTTTACTTTGTCAGAGGTGAAAGACAATCAAGAGAGAACACAGATATGAAGGAGTTGAGGATGGTCTTTGCTATTCACTCATGTCAAAGGAATGGAGTGAGGGGCAGGTACTTACTCGTCAAGGACTTATGAAGAGCAGGAGGGTGGAATGATGAGACCAGCAGATATAGTCCCGGAGGTTCCCCAGAAAGGAATAATGTGCTCGAGGGAACGGATTATCAATCATATAAGGCTTTGATCGTCTAATAGAGCTTCAAGAGACTTGTGAAAACAAATTCACACACGGGGTTTCTTCTCAGGTACGGAGGTACGAGCAGAAAGAGAGAACCCCTCATGACGTGCCTCGACCCCCCTGTGTCTTGGTATTATCGGATGTACCTCCGAGGTTCTACTCGCTTAACTTAAGCAGAGAGTAATCTCGACACTACGAAGTATGGTTCAGTAAACAAAAATAAGAACAAAGATGCAGCACTCGAGAATATTTCCTCCGTTGTTATCGGTTCCTATGCTTTAATACTGTACACATGCACAAGAAAAGAGTCAAAATCGCACCGCCTCGCGAAACTCCTCCCAGTCCGTGTTTCTCCTCAAGCCGGCCAAAACTCCTTTGGACAAAACCATGAACAAGCCAACCTATGAGTATTTTCGCTTCCTAATAAACAATCCGATCCTTGAAGTTAGATCCCCTGTTTACTATTGAATTGGAAAGCTCCAAAGACGCCACCACCGCCTCCTGGTGTCAAAGGTCCGATGCCTCCTCCGTTGCTATTGTGGACGGGTGTGCCAACGAGGTGTGCGTTGCCGGTATTAGGCGTGCTTGGAGTACCATTGGCGTATCCGTTCTGCTGAGGCGTAGAGTTTTCTTGTAATTGTTGGTGATAGTGCTGTGGTGTGGACTGCTGTTGTTGTTGGGCAGTAGCACCATGGTCTGGTACACCTAATCCCCATACCATGCCAATCAAATCATCGTTGACCTCCCCCTTGAAAATCTTATCTTGCATCTTGAAGAAGCACTTTCCAGTGAGTAACGAGTCTGAGCCCGCCTGATGTGCGTGCCCTTGCCGCTTGACCTTGAAGGAGTCAGCCAGACTCTCAAGACCTTGCTTCTGCTCAAATTTTGCCAAAATCTCCGCGCTCGCCGCATCGAGTGGTGTCATCTGGCCCATCTGATTTTGTCTTATAGCATGCTTCATGAGAAATTTAATATCGTAGATGCTCGGGAAGAATTTCTTCATAAATCTGTCAAACTCCACCTCGTCATCGGGTAGTGGTAATCGCAGGAGCACTTTCGTAAGATATCCAAAATCATAACCACCATGAAATGATATCCAGTGCACATCTTCATCACAAACGAGTCCCGAGCCGATCAAGAGCGCACCGAAGTCAAAGGGATCGATGCCCTCCTTATCGAGTCGATCGAAGTCTACCTGTGCTGATTGAAGGGCCTCGATCGATGCCTGGGCGAACATATCTGTTTCTAACGAGAACTTGAAATTGAATTGCCACGTATGTGGGATTTGTTGTTTCGTGCCGTATTTCCGTCCAGGGCCTGGCATATCGCTGAAGTCCATCGATGCTGGAGGCGACTCGCCGTCTTCGTTGAATAACGTGATGCCAAGCTGGATGATCTTGAGCAAATCCACATTGCAACGCAGACACTGGTAGTGATAGTCGCTCTTTCCATTGAACTGTCCCATAGGCCGTGCTACAACTCCTGGAAACTCGGTATCCTGGCACAGTGTCAATTCATGATACTTCCTGGCCAAATCTTTCTTTTCTCACCATTGCGATATACGGATACTTGGCCACGAGGTTTCGCAGATTGGCCATTTCTTCTTGCAGGTTGCTCCTCCATACTTCTCGTATCCTGCCTTTGTTCGCTGCCGTTCTTGCGCCGTGTTCCCCCATACCGTTATGTGCTTGTTGATGTACCGCCGCGTTGTTGAAGCCCATCTGTGCCGCCTGACTTGCCAAACCAGTTCCTCCTGGCATACCTAGCCCCGAGCCAAAGTTTCCCACACCTAGAGCGCTGCCGGCGAAAGGGTGGTTTAAAGAATTCGCATTCATGAAAGCAGGATTGGCCGCGAGGGATGGTGGAGGAAGTCCTCCCGCGTGTGCTTGCGAGTGACCCTGAAACTGCTGCTGATAGTGGGCATGAGAGGCGAGATTATTCGGTGCGCCGCCGAAGCGTTGCATTTGAGGAGGCATGCTGGATCGTTGTGCTATGGATGCTATTCCGGAAAGGTCGAGGGAGGGTTACAGCTTTCATAGGCGCAGCGTGACGTGCGAAATTAAGAGAGGGTGGTGAGGCCAATGACTCGTATAGCTGATGTGTCAAATCGCTTTCCGATGCAGATTTAGTTGTGATAGCAGAGGATGTTTATTCGGGGACTCGCTTTGTGTGGTACGTGGTTTGTGTTGTGTTTCTGTCTGGTCTTCTCTCTTCAAAGATATCGCGGTTCTTGCTTCGCTTGCAGCGGCTAACCTAGGGCTGGGGCTGCGGCGTCAATTTAAGGTTTAGCTGCGCCAAGCATTTAGGACTTGACTACCCATTGGGGAGCTTGCCTCATCAAACAAAGCCTTGTCGAACATTCACCATCGTCAAGATGCATTTCACGCAGTATGTGGCCAATTAATTGTTCTACGAATGATACCAGAGCAGCAATGCTAATGTTGCCACCATAGAATTCGTCGAGCGCAAAAAGCAAACCTCACAGGCTTCGATCCGAAAGCATTCGTAGCATCTGCCGGTCACAGAACAAACGATCCATGGGCGAGGAGGTAATTTGGGCCATTGAATGTGCCAAACAGAACCCTAGGCTGACTATGATTATCTAGAGAACAATGGCGATACATCGGGCCCATGTCACGGTGGAATAGATTCAAGAGCGCGTTTCCTGGGCTGGGCATTGCGACTGTGGCATTTGCGGCATACTGCGGATACGAATACCTATTCCTGAAGGACGATCATCACGGACACGCAGAAGGTCACGGCGAGGCACATCATTGAGGGGCACATCATTGAGGAGAGCCGGATGCTTTAGAGGTGTAACTGTACATATGGGATCAATTAAACGTCTTGCCACAACGGGAGCTGTCACGATTTTATCCTGTTGTTTGAGACGGAAATGAGTCTGGATCGGGCCACTGGGCTGGAGGAGAACCGTATGCCTAGAATGCTTCCACACTAGTTGTGGTTGTGAGACTATTGGCTAGTCATGTTCTTTCGGGGTTGCTGATCTAGGCTTTCGTTATGGGCATTGTTGGAGCCCAGGATTTGACAGAGACATACACAGCCCAAGTATGTTATCTGTGAAAGTCTGTGCCAAAAGAGCGATATTGACACTCGCAATTCGGTTTGAGAATAGCGACATCCTGGTTGGCAACTTTCTGTTAGCAGCTACCATGCTGTTTTGCCTTCGTGATGATGGTTTTAGTCAGATAATGGACGGTTTTCACCGTCATGCGGTTATCTTTGTGATCCTGCGGCATTTGCTATTACGTTGCTCGCTTGAGTTGGAGATACTTGACTGGTATAGATCAAGAGTGCAAGCGCTCCCAACAGATGAGCAGCGTCGAAAATGGCAGGTCTCCCAGTTCTCCATTCGAGCCATAAGCTAGAGCTCAGCGCTTCAAAGCCTTTATATGCCAAATGTACAACCAAAACATCCTCACTCGGGATTTTCGGGATACATTGGTACTCCAGATCTTTTCGCTTTCTTAGCACTCACTGCGACGAAGTAAGGCTAGGTCAATGCAAGGTGTCGAATTCACTTTAAAGGAAACATTTAGTGTTTACGCACTTTCTAAAGATATGGTCCTTGTGCCACTTTAGAAGGAGACTACAAATAGACTTGGGGGAGCACGACGTATCAACTTATATCGTGCCGCTAGCCAAACCCTAGGGAGGTGCAAGCTTGCTTCAAGTGCTTGCCCCTTACAAATAGGGGTGCATCTAAAAGAAAATCGAGACCTCTGCACCAAACTTGCCCGAAGCCGGAATGCATTTGTACCATTCCACTATTTGTACCCCTATTTTAATACTACGACTACGGTATCTTACGCCTCGTCCCTCAGAAATGGAGGTGCTCTGCACCAAACTTGCCCGAGGCCGGAATGCATTTGTAATATTCCGCTAATTGTACCTCTATTCTGATATTACGACGATAGCTTAACTTTACAGCCCTCGCTCAACATGGACTCCCAATTGGTTGACCGACATCTGTGCTCTAGACCTCCCGTGCTTTTCATCCGTTCCGCATCAACATTCTCCTTTTCCCAAATACCTGTCTCAACGCTCTTTTGGTATACTATTCAATGGTACTCTGCCTTGCATAACAATGAATAGTATTCTGCCTAACAATGGCAGTGCATCCAATCTTCGTGATATGACAGAGAGCCGACGGGCACTGGAGCTTCGAAAGTATGTTGTATCGTAGGCCAAAGAGTTCTTTGGCCCGGAGGAAACTTGAATTATTTATTTTACACCTTATCTAACAAATCCAGATTCTTTTCACCCTACCAATTCTCCAATTCCGGGAACGAAGATGGGTTCAACTCAAGTCTTAACAACGATGGGGCCTTGGACGCATACGCCGAGACAATCTTATGGCGATTGAAGGCAGCTCATGTTATGGTTAGGTATGTATATACCCTTGATCATCTAGTGAACAAAGACTGACCCCGTGACAAAGCCTAGTAGATAAAGGTCCGAAAAATGTCACTAAACTTGGTAGGGATGTACTCACACTTTGTAGGCACTCAATACTTTCTAGCTGGCGCTTGCCGGAGGCCGGATGACGATGATGATGAGACTCTGATAGACGATAGTACATGGTTTGGTTGCTCGACAGTACCAACTCCTGGGGGGTTGTGCGAGGTCGGTTGGAACTATCAGAATTGAGAACCCTCTCTAATATGCACCAGAACACACTCGCGCTTTCTGAGTCGAACACACAATATCCCTGTTTTGTTGTCCCTGATCTATCCAAGGACGAAAGATTTTCCGGATTGCCTGTTGTAGATGGCCAAATTGCATCTTTTCGTTTTTACGCAGGTACTCCCATTGTTACCCATCATGGAGTTAACATTGGTTCATTGTTCTTGTTTGATGATGAGCCTCGGAATGGCTTATCCAACCAACAAGCTAAGTGTCTGTACAGTCTCATCTATCTGTGTGGGAATGCAAGCTAATATGAATAAGTCCTTCACAGACAGGCATCTAATGTTATGAGACATTTAGAGACAAAACGAGAGGCAGCCGAGAGACGGCGAGTTGAATTGATGAGCAGAGGCACCGCACAATTCTTGGAAAGAACAACTCTGAGCCACGAGTTAAGCCATGATGCCTCCAGGCCACCTAGTGAGACTGGTTTCGAAGCCGATATCAACTCGGATTCTGCCCAGCAGACAGGTGCCGCTGATGGGCCCTCAGAAAATGCCACACCGCTAGTGGAAGAGTCTGTCTTTGACAAGATTCGTTTGACTTTAGATTACGCCGCCGATATCCTTCGAGAAAGTCTAGAACTTCAAGTTGGCGGGGTTGTTTTCCTTGATCCTACCATTGGGCACTCTGAGATTGGATACGCGGACGCTTACAGTGGCTTTCAGGGAGACGGAGTTGAGAAACGGCGGCCGAGCTCGAACGACTATTTCCCAAATGCCAAGCTCACGCACAGTGTTTATGATGAATTCGGGGGAGTCTTGTCGCAATCTACCATACGTAGTTCGGCAGACAAGCACAAACCTGCAAAGGTTCTTTCCATGTCAGCAGCGAAAATTGCAACCTGGGACCCCGAGTCGAGAGTCCTCGATGGAAAGACTCTCCAGACATTTATTAATTCCTACCCGAATGGAAATATTTGGTACATCGACGAGGGAGGTTATTTCTCTTCGTTGGAGCAAGTGGAGTAAGTCATGCACCGATATTTCGTTTAAACGCTGGTGGCTTTTGTCATTATCGACGATGCAGCGGTAGTCCATTCTAGGTCATCGGGCGAATAACAACGCTGATATCCATGCACAGAGACCTTCATACTAATCTTCGCACAAGGCCAACAAGTAGAAGTAGGTCAATGTCCCCATCCCAATCGGCGAAGCAAATAGCGGAAGCTGCTATGTTGTCCAAGATTTTCCACAAGGCAAAGCAAATCATATTTCTCCCGCTGTGGGATGCTGGTGGTGGTGAGTACTTTCGATTATGATGTGTTCCTTTTCACCAACTTACTCTTCAGTAGACCGATGGTATGCCGGATGTTTTGTTTGGAGCCAGAGTGCTGTTCCGGTATTCACAGTCAATTCGGAAATTGCATATCTATCTTCGTTCACAAATTCCGTCATGGTGGAGATTAATCGGTTAGATGCCATTACCGCGAACAAAGTGAAGTCAGATTTCATTAGCAGTATATCACGTACGTAGATGCCTCGCGTACAAAAGGCGGCGCCTAACATTACTAGACGAGTTTCGTAGCCCACTGCACGGCATTCTTGCTAGTGTGGAGTTTCTTCGAGGCTCTCAATTGGATACCGCGCAGATAGAGTTCATTTCTACGATTCAGAATTGTGGTGGTACACTATTGGTAAGTAAGATATGCTGTCTCATTTGGCCATCGCTCATGAGCTCATAGGATACAATCAACCATGTCCTGGATTATAGTAAGATAAACAGCTTTGAGAAGAATGGCGAGCCCAGAGGTGAGACTACTTGAAATTTAAAGCGTCATACTCAATCTGATCCAAAAATCAGGATCAACGGGAGTATCGAATGAACTTTATCAAGTCACCAACTTAGCATTACTGTGCGAGGATTTGATCAATGGCATGATCGCCGCCAACGAATACAATACGGCACCAACACGCAGCGGGGACCTGTCCATTCACATCTCTCATCAGCAACAGTTACGAAGCCAATTAGCTATTATACTTGATATTGAGGGTGGCGACTGGGAGTTCACAATTCAAGCAGGTGAGATCACACCAGTCTTTATTGATTGTTTCGGAACTCATGTGTGTTACTAGGTGCCATTCGGCGGGTTGTAATGAACATATTTGTAAGTTGATTGTAGTGCTTAGCAAGATCCTACCCTTATATATGGTGTAGAAGCCTATCTTGAGTTCGCGGTACCTAAACTATCAATCTAGGGGAATGCACAAAAATATACAAGCTCAGGTTATATTTTGGTACGTTTGCGTGTCCAGAAAGAGTCTGAAGACGAAGGTCGAGAGGCTTCTCGACGAATGAAAACTCTTCGACTGAATATACGAGACTCTGGAAGAGGAATGTCAGCTGAATACATGGAGAGAAAGCTATACCAGCCATTTGCACAAGAAGATACATTCGCACCTGGAGTTGGTCTAGGACTATCAATTGTGTAAAAATCTCTCTCTAGTCCCAATGTAAATCCAAAACTGACCGGATACAGCTGGAGCATTGTCAATCAATTGGGAGGGAAAATTCATGTACGAAGTGATCTCGGCAAAGGCACAGATATCGAGGTTACGCTGCCACTCGAGACTAAGCGGGATCTTCCCGAAGCATCCTACGACGCTAATGCCGAGACTGTGTACGCATCCACAGACGCCAAGGAACTTATCTCACAATTGAGGGACCATTATTCCGGCCAATCTATCAGTATTTGTCGAAAGGCATCAAGCGAGGAACCCCACAGAGATATTTTTTGGAGTTGCATCGAGAAATACTGTGAAGATTGGTTCGGGTTTCGAATTATGCCCTCAGGTGGAGATATACTTATCACTGACCAACATAACGCCTCTCAGCATTGCCATTATCCTCGAGTTATCGTGGTACACAAAGGTCTCATTTCTCCTATCAAGAGAGGGCGCACTCAATCATTGATTGCCGATATTACGTGCCCTGTAGGACCCTTTAAATTAGCAAAGGTTGTTCTGGGACTTCTCAATAGGCAAAGTGAGCGTGCTCGACCAGGAAGCAGCAAACGGACCGATGCAGGAACGCAAACACCAGCAAGAGCTTCCCAAGAGCACAAGATCCTGAACGAAATTATCTTAACGGATTATAGGTTTCCACAAAAGTCTATCCCTGATGTTCTTACCTCATGTTCAGATAACGAGCCCTCAAGCGCTAGCGAGATGGCACCAAAGTCGTTGCAAGAACAGATCCATCAATCTAATATCGAAAGCTTACAGAAACTCAATCTACAGCCACCAGCACCCAGTAAGAAAAGCCGAGTCGAAACCCCCAGGTCATTATCGCCATCCTTAACAACAGCGCCCGGCATGACACCCGATCCTCCTTTTCATAATCCATCGAAGCAGAACACCCCGCCAGAACCATCACCTAAAGGACTTCATATCTTGGCAGTGGACGACAATGCTGTGAACCTGCAGCTCCTCAAGAGATATCTCCAAAAACGCAAGTGCGACACAGTTGCCACGGCTTGTAATGGCATCAAGGCAGTACAAGCTTACAAAGATGCGTTGAACAATCCAGACGAGAAGCTACGAACATTCGATGTAATATTCATGGATATCTCGATGCCTGCGATGGACGGCTTCGAGGCCACCCGTGTTATAAGACGACTGGAAGCAGAAAATTGCCAGGAAAAGTCGGCAGATCTTGAGGAACACGAGATCCTGAGAGGAAGGGAGACAGGATCTGATCGGGCGCATGTGGTTGCACTTACGGGGTTGGCGAGTCGAAGAGATCGGGATGAGGCTGTGAGAAGCGGACTTGATGACTTCCTGACGAAGCCTGTTAGTTTCGCTAAGATTGGGGAACTGTTGAAGAGGCTGGATAAGGAGAAGGAAGCAGTTTTCGCCGGAAATCAAAAGGGCCTCGGGGAGGAATCCAGGAATGGGAATGGAGATGAATAATGAAACAGCGGTCAAGCAGAACGTGATAATGGATTCTTGTACTGTACATGGATACGGTTGGATTTGTTCAGGGCACATAGAAAGATGGAGTACATGAGAGGATTAGATGGTACATATCGTACATATACATATGAGTGGGGTTGTACATTCATTCGGGGGGCTTCCGGAGGACCGAATATGATAACACAGGCATTCGAGGTCGGTAGATATTAGGATAATACAACTGCAAAGTTTAAGGAGCGAATACAACACACTTTTCAAGAAACGCCAGAGATTCTTCCATTAAATTTCTGGAAATAATTGGTGAAAAGGGGAACCTGAGGGAGAGGTGAGAGTCACATGATTGGTTCTGTTGTGGGTCTCTCCAAGAATGCCGCACGAAAACTTTCGCCTTGTACCTGCATACGATGCCAACAACACGATAGCGACATCATCAGCAAACACTAGGAACACGGTATACTCTGGTTGTCGGCACGCATATATGGAGACGTTATGCAAATACCTATTTTGCAGTCACATAGCGCGAGAAACAACCCGAGATCTCAAAGTAGCTGGGGAGTGACTTTGTCGCTTTCTTGAACTTTCTCATTCCAACTGGATGACAGCAACGTCGTTCAAGCACTATCAAAAGACTCACTTTCCCCATTTTCGAGACATAAATTCGGATCTTAACGCTATAAACTATCTGTTTTGTCGCCAAAGAGCGTGCTAAAGTACTCGGACTTCAGACATCACCTTGGTTTGGCCGCGACTATCGAGCCTCTAGTATTTTTCTAGGACTTGTTACGTTCTGGAAGCAGTAGTACAAAGGCAAAAGAGGTTGTGCTTTGAAACACTGATCAGGATAGTCGTTCAGATTGCTTGCCATTCGGTTTTCAAAGAGCTCCCCATACCTTCCGAGGCTCGTAGCCATCGCCTTGCCCGATACATATGGCCGTCAGGGCTCGCTCCCTGTTGCTCTGGTTTGTTTAGCCGCGACTGCCGATTCTCGATTCCGATTCTCGTATCATTTTTCTGGGACTGCTAATATTTAATAGGAGCAGGAAGAAGATAAAAGGGGGGACAATTAGAAACACACAGGCCATTAGTTGACCAAACTCCACATGCGAACGGACTCTCCACCACAGGGGTTCGGTTAGAATTCCTCCGCAGTTCGAATGTAACCAGCATTCTCCTTTGAATTGCGATTGCAGATGAATAGACTGGGTACACCGAGTTCAGTTCCACATGCAGTTCTGGAGAACGCCCTGTGACGGGATGTGACGGCGAGGGCTTCCCTAGTATTTATTTTGATTTTCGGAGCTGCCTCGGTGGTTCTTGGGCGGGTAAATATATATTTCGAGGATTGTAAGTTTGACGTCGCTGTGCAGTGTGCAGTGAGTAGGATGGAGAAGAGCCCGCAATAACCGTTAACCCCATTAATTCCTCCCCTCAATGCCCCGAGTTGGGGTTATGAAGATGGGGGAAGTTGGGAGAAATTGGGGGAAGTTGGGAACCCCCTGAAAGATCGCTGAAGTTCCCCTCGTGTTTTTCGGTCTCAATGTATGGTTGTATGGTTATGGTTTCTCTTTCTGTGGTGTTTTAGTTGGCCAAGAAGTGTCACATCAGGTTGCCTCTCACAGTCCGAAAAGGTCTTCAGTCAGGTTTTGCTTCTTTTTTCCACATGCGGCTCAACTCTTGTTGTCAACAAAAAGCGGCAAGACACAATCAAGCACGAACTTCCGTGGCTTGGCTGCTTATATTTGCTTGTCTTATCTCTTGGTACACTTGCTGATCTCTAGCGTCCTCCTTTTCCAATTGGAGACCCCATGTCTCGAAAAAAAATGACGTCGACTGCATCCACTTTTACTAACTGCAACGCAGTCAGAAACCAGCTGCAGAAGGCCCCTCTCTTTTGTATCCGCCTTCTAAATCTCAAAATCAAAAGCTATCCTGGTATTCGTCTTGCGTTCCAATCACAGCTTTCATCCATCAATTGCCAGTGATCGCAAATCTGAAGGTGTACTTGAATGTGGACGAATGAATCAAGAGTGTCGATCCTTTGCAGAACTCAGCTCAGGGTCCAACCCGAATGGGCTAAGGGGTAACTAACATGACATCGTTCCTCAAAAGAATCATGTTGATCTCCAATAAACAACGGGGCCAGGCACAGGAAAACTATTAGAATCATCCTCGGCGAGAACAGCATGTGGATAGCAATCTCTCACAGTGGGTTACATCGAGAGACTGTGATAATGAACCTGGAGAGAGGGTGAGTATATATGTAGCTGAGGGTCAGCCCTCCTCGTACGTTGCCTAATTCATACATGCTTGCTTTCACGTCTTTGCTCTTAAATTCCGCTTCAGTTGTTCCAGGCCGCATCGCGATTTTGCATTTCCTTCTGTTTCAGGAGACTGGCTAGACCGGCGGCAGCGTTGATCAGGAATCTGCTTCTTAACACCCACAATGACACGACCAAGAAATACCAGCGTGTCCACCACCAGGACCTACGCTGGTCTTATGGGAAGACCTCTAGGTCTCTTGATATCCACTATCGCGACCACTGGTTTCCTGCTATTCGGATATGATCAAGGTGTTATGAGTGGTATCATTGACGCCGATCCTTTCCACGACTATTTCCCAGAAACGAGAGACAACTCCGTCTACCAAGGCTTCGTCACAGCCATCTACGAAATTGGATGTTTGTTCGGTGCTATGGGTGTTCTGTGGTTTGGTGATAGCCTTGGCCGTCGGAAAGCTGTATGTGTCGAACTCACCCCTTTTATTGACTTCGACTAACATGGAAAAGATGATGAGTGGGGGCATCATCATGATTATTGGTGTCGTAATCCAAGTCTCTGCCGTCAAAGGTTCGAACGCCATGGCACAATTCATCATTGGGCGAACCATTACTGGAGTGGGAAACGGAATGAACACCTCCACGATTCCAACATATCAAGCAGAATGTAGTCGAAGTACGAACCGTGGTCTGCTCATCTGTATCGAGGGTGGTGTCATCGCTTTCGGGACCATGATTGCGTACTGGATTGACTATGGTGCTTCTTACGGCCCGGATAATTTGACATGGCGATTCCCTATTGCTTTTCAAATTATTTTCGGTGTCATCCTCATCGTCGGTACATGGTTTCTTCCAGAGTCACCGCGTTGGCTGCTGTCCCGAGATCGCTTTGAGGAGGGTCTAGATGTTCTTGCCGCTCTTCATGGCCTTGAGGTCACGGACGAGGAGGTTCACCTCCAGCGTGCCTTGATTCTTGATGGTATCAAGGCTAGTGGTGAAGCTGGCAAGACACCATACTCTGCACTTTTTACTGGTGGCAAGACTCAGCACTTCCGCCGTATGCTTCTTGGTTCATCGTCTCAATTCTTCCAGCAATTGGGTGGTTGCAACGCTGGTGAGTGCATATAATCCCCTCTTTTAAAGCTCTGAGTTCTAACATACCTAAAAGTCATCTACTACTTCCCAATTCTCTTCCAAACCTCCATCGGCACAACCAAGAACCTCGCCCTCCTTCTCGGTGGTGTAAACATGATCATCTACTCGATCTTCGCCACCGTCTCCTGGTTCATCATCGAACGCGCAGGACGCCGCAAGCTCTTCCTCTGGGGTACTGTCGGTCAATGTCTCTCCATGGTCCTCGTCTTTGCCTGCCTCATCCCCGAAAATGGGAAAGGCCCATCTTCAAAGGGTGCCGGCGTCGGTCTTTTCACCTACATTGCTTTCTTTGGCGCTACTTGGCTCCCACTCCCATGGTTGTACCCCGCTGAGATCAACCCTCTCCGCACACGAGCACGCGCAAATGCTGTTTCGACATGCAGCAACTGGCTGTTCAATTTCCTGATCGTCATGGTCACCCCCATAATGATCTCCAATATCAAATGGGGCACCTACCTCTTCTTTGCCGTCGTCAATGCCTGTTTCCTCCCTATCATCTACCTCTTCTACCCCGAGACCAAGCAGCGCTCCCTCGAGGAGATTGACATCATCTTCGCCAAGGGCTTCATCGAAAACATTTCCTACGTCAAAGCTGCTCAGGAAATGCCGTACCTCACGGATCGCGAGGTTAAGGATATGGCGAGGCAGTATGGTTTTGCGGACCAGGACGAGGAATTCAAGGTCGGGGAGAAGGGAATTCAGGAAAGTCAGCCGACGAGTGGAGATGTGAGTGATAACGGGAGTGAGAAGCCACGACGCAGTGACATTGAAGGGACATTGACTGGGGTGGGTGTTGGGACTACGACGCAGGATCATGCGTTGCATGGGCCGAGTAACCTTAATGTTCAGAGCGGGGGTTTTAAGAATGATTAGATGAATAGTTCTCGCTTATGAAAGTTGAGAACGCTCTGCGTGTGCATCCATTAAAGGCACAAAATCAGTTACAAGCCTGTCGTCAAAACAGAAGCGGACGATTATGCGAGATCAGAAATGGCTCGCTTGCTGCAGTTGTACAAACGACGTAGCGTGTTTGGCACTTTGTTGCATTTCCTGGTCGTCCAGGCGTTGTTTTACAGATAGAGTTCCAGTATAGAGTATAGAGATATCACAATAGATTATTTCGAATTCGAGTACTGCTTATTGATATTAGTGAACTGTTGGAATATGCTATACGCCTCTCCCTTAGCGATAAGAGATGCATGGTCTGTAAACTCGATATAGGATTCCAACGATCGGCATTAAGAAAAGTCTCACCCCTAAACTTTTCTTTACAATGGTTCTGAAACGTCAAGAAGCTGCCATCCCCTATTCTCAAAAAATGGTTATATCAGCTCTATCTCCCTCATGAGGGCACTCTTGAACCAAAATGATTGGTTTCCAGTACCGAGACCGCCACTGAAATATCCAACTCGCCGGTATCTCTTGCCGTAAAACCCCTGAAGAACTAAATAACCGCCTGTATGTTTCTGAGTACGCCGCAAAGAACGCGTAAAAGATGCAAACGTTCGCCAGGTGATACTTCCCGTCAAGTCGAGCTCGAAAATACGTCAAGGTTGAGAAGACCACCAAGGCATTTGCCTCCCAATGTTAATTGGCGACCAGCGTTGCCATACTTGAACGCGACGGGGCCCAAAACCCCACGAATATGTCAGTACCCACCCGAGACGTGTATTAGGACACCGTGATAATAAGTATAAGTCATGCTAGAAGTCCACGGCCAAGTTGGTATACCAGGCAATCTTCTACCAATAGGAGACCAGCAGCCGACGATGCATAGGCGGCCCGATCGAATATCTGAGAGTCATATGCCGGCTATATGGTGCACAGAGAACCTTGGAATCGAGCAGCAAGTCCAGCGAGTGCAACCAGTCGATCTCCTTCAAAAGTGCGTTTCACTGGAGAGCATGCCTCAACCATTTAACACCCTGTATGGATATATCCAACTAACACAGGAGTTTTCGGAACCAAGCGGGTTCGGAATCAAGCGGGCCCAAAGGTTGACAATAGCCGGATTCACATTTGATGCTTCCTCGACAGTCCCAGATCGTCTCATCTTGTGGAAGTGTAGCGTTCATGGTGACAGCAGAGTCTCTCAGTAGACCCAGGCTCAGCGCAACAATTGAGTTGAGTTGAATACAGCCCTTACCGATGCTCAACTCAACTCAATTGTTACAGTGACTTTATCCCCGGGGATAGAGAAGGTCTGCGTACTTCTTTTGTTAATTTGGTTTGTTTCGGTTATACAGAGATGGTAGAAAGATATTCTCAATCGAGATCTTGACAACCTGGACCTCTGGCTTGGTTGTTGTCCCGTGTTGCGGTCTGATGTTACGTTAGATAATACACAAACACAGGAGTTCCACTTCGCACGGTCAAACCACGCAGGATCTGTGAATTGGTCAACAGGGGTTGATGGCTTGTGGTCATGTAGGTTGTTGCACATGTCCATAATATATGAAAAGTCTTCGATAAATTTTACGTTTGACGATAGCGACACCGAAGAGGCTGTTCTTCCGATTCTCCAAATTAGTTTGTCGTACTAGGCAGGGCAGGTAGATTTAAAGCAGCACGAGATCGGCTGTATATTAGCAAGGTTGACGAATTGCAGCTCAGTGCTTGGGAAAAGCAGGCAAGGGTCCGCTTCTTAGTCACAACAATCGTCACGTATAGATCATTTAATCATAACATTTCAAAAGTGAAAGAATTCAATGGAAATCTCTCCGTTAGTATGTTTTATTGCTAGATTCTAGAATTCTTATATCTACAACCAATATAGTCACGTATATTGTAGTAGAAGCAGGATTCCAAAGACGAGATGTTAGCCACTATAACGTAATAGTGGTTATATGAGTCACTTATTTCCTTAATAATTATTACAAATTTTCGGTAAGGTGGCAAAGAAGATTCTGGAGGATATTAAAACCTGATTAGTCAGGCAGTCACTCTCTATATAAAGACTCGCTTGTTCCTGTATTATAGAGGGCAGTCCCTTTTAAATGTTTCTTGAGAAATACTCTCTTTACCCTACCCCAGAAACCAAATTCTGACTCCTGCATAAGGCTCTCACGAGAGGTTTAAATATCCTCTTTTCCGGTCTTCGATTAGCGTATAAGGCTGTTCCCAATCTCTTCTTAAGGTCGTACATAGTTTGTATATGCGTAAGGGGGACTATCGGCTTCTTCTATTCCTTGTTTGAAAATTTGAGATGTTGGAAGAGCGCGCGTTAAAATTTTAGGTACGTCTAGGCATTTTAACCAAGAAACCTAACCGTCCTATTTAGGAGATGAGATTATAAATTGTTCTCTTATCCTATCTAGCACATTTACCCTCATTTCTGTCGCCTAATAATAATCCCAAGGACATTTTATAATTTGTCTTATCATGGTGTACCTCGGAGAATCAAGGAATAAATGTTTTAGATTGCTCTCTTATAACGTATAAAGACTTTGCCTTGCTCCTAAACAATGGTCTATAGTAAGGTAACCGAAGCTCTTCAAGGTTCATGATATTTCTTTTATAGATTAGAATTGCTATATTGCACAAAAATCTCCGAGATAATTTTTGAAATGATTTACTGAAGATGAGATATATTTGTGCTGTCATGCCCCATTCGGCGAACAAGTCTCGTTATCTTTGGCATTACGACCAGGGAATAGAATAAACTAATTTACCAAACCTTCACGTGCGATGTGCGACAAAGTCACAAAGGTTGTTCAGGGCAATGTGGTGCTTAAGCGTTGGCAGGGATTTGAAGTCGGCTCCAAGTGCTACTGTTAACCTTAACATGTACCGATATTTCCTGATTGCGGTATTTTAACAATTCTCCAATTTCTTTTACCAAACTCTGAAGTGCGATGTGCAACGAAAGTAAAAGTCAACGACAAGGGGGTATTCGCTGGGCAACGCCGCAACGCCGAGTAGCTGCAGCGGGCATGACATTGACATCAATGACTCGTGTTGGTCGACCGGGAAGACTGTCAGCAGTTTCTTAGACACCTACACTGTTGATCGCCAACATGTATTTAAGACCCTTATTAATGAACCTTGCTCTCATGTTCAATTCTGTCGACTGAGTCTCCCTCACAGAGTTCGCCGAGGTCAAGCAATTACACCGTGTGGATGTCAGCGTCTATTTCGAGTAACCTTAGTAGTATCTCACCTGGCTTCTACCAAACTCCACCTGCATTCAGTTCTTTGGCAGGGATTATCAAACTCATTTACCAAAGTTCAGATTGCGAGATGCAACAAAACAGAAAGATTTTAGCTTCTATGAGGATGTGGCCGCAGGAGGCTTGCTCGGATCCTGGCACATGTGCATTTCAATTTCCTGTCCCAAGATCTTGGGGGTGCGATGTGCAACAAATTTACTATGCTTTGGCAGATTTTACCTGTTGCGTGGGTCTTGGACTGTTGTCATGGTTCATACTAAGTACCTAGAGTATAGTAGAGCCTCCCCAAGCATACACTCAGTTTTTCAGAGTACAATTGACCAGGGATCCTGAGGATTAAGAGTTAGGACTTTGTCCTGTAAGAACGGCGTTTCGTTAGCCACGACGCTCTAGAGATATATCATCATCTCTCGTGTTGTGGAAACCTACAAGCAACGGATGCTCGAGTAACTGCATGCTCAGAACCGTTGATTTTAACGTTCGGGGCGTAAATCATTAGAGCCAAAGTGTCGGAACGAAGAAACCATCAACAGCCGAGGAGTGCCCCAATGAACCATGCCAGGGATCGATACCCTAATACCTTTGCTTCGAGGTGTCCTCCTGCATGTAATCCTACTGTAAATTTCTGGGAATCTTTCAGCAACACATATCACGTAATTAAGTAAGTTCGTGTACAGGAAAATACACAGCTTAGAAAGAAGTAAGCACCACCGAGGAGCAACACCCCAACGCGCCAACAACTATTGATTACGTACCGCAATGCATCTTACCGTGGTACCCATTTCAATAATCGAAAAATACTTCATGCTCATTTACCGAACTTTAACTCGCGAAATGCAACAAAACTGTTCAGCAGAACGCCTAGTAGGATCTCCATGGCGCCAATACTCGCTCAAATCTCCGAAACCAGACTTCACAACACCGGGAGAGATTGAAAAAAAAGGCGAGTCTCACGCTAGAAGAGAGGGAACTTATAGAAAAACATCGTGATGAGGATCTTCTGGAAACTATGGTCAAGTTCTCGGGGAGGCATGTGTGAGTAGGACAGGACTCAATTAATCGCTACCTGAAGCCAACGAAGGTCAAACTTTGTGCTGGCAACACTCAAATGGCGAGTGATAGTACCTGGATAGCATTTAAATGAGTTACCAAGTTCCTGGAATACGATGTGCAACAAAGAGCTTTCTTTGTTAGTGGGATGAACTAGCCGTGCTGATAATTCTCGGTACGCATGACGATAGCTCCCTATGGTAAGCCAACAGCATGTATTGGTCATGGAGGATACTCGGTTGAACCTGGACATCTTGTGAGTTCATTTACCAGACTTCACATTGCGAAGTGCAACAATAATTTTCTCATCGGCAGGAGTCATAATTGAACAGCGTTGTCTGACACCAATAGCTCCCAAGAATCAGTAGGCTTACAAGAGGGATTTTCGTTTAATTTCCTGGACCAGAAAGAATTAAGATGGATAACGATACATCTCTGTCTAAGGGGCAATATAAATCACCAACCAATGAGGTGTGTTGGATGTTATGGCCTTAAAATATATTGTGCAAGCGAGAGAGCATCGTGAGGGAGATGTGAACAATTGAAGTCACATCACCTCGAAGAATTGTTCTGCTGTCTTAAAGTCGTATCCAAATCCATTTGTGACATATTTTGAGCATTATGAGCAAAATTTGAACTTGGTGTTGAGGATCTACCTTGGTCGTACCTAATTTCCCAATCGGGACCCGCATGAATCATGCATTGTTAAGCGAGAGAGGACAAAGGTCCCCAAGCGCAATGGGGAACCTTCCTTTTCGACATTCCATCATATGAGTTGGTGGAAATGCAAATAAATTGCGCGAAGTGCAACAAATGGGTGAGATTCAGGGGGATGGGACTCGATTTGGAAGCTGTTCTAGGGGCGTATCCTCTTCGGGAAAGACATGTAAGGTTATCCTTTGGGCACCAATCCACACGACTTGTCAATTTTGGTTATGGTTAGGAGCACGTAACGAGCTATTGGTTATCAGCTAATTTGAACGGTCCCTCCCTCGTGGGAGCTAGGTGTTGCATGATCGAGTTTTTATTTTATATAGATTACTCGAAGTGCAATAAAAGTTGTAGAAAGCCTTGAAGGAGGAAGACCTCAACCCCCTCTCGGTCGGTAGTTTGGCAAATGCAATGTAACAAATTAACAATGTTGATTCTAGAAAGAAACGAACGAATATAGCTTTGACCTCCACGATTAACGAGTCCTTCATTCTAAATAGATTGCTCGACATGCAACAAATGCCGAGAAACTATTGGTTGAGAAGGCCCGAAAGCCTATTCGTTCAATACTTTAGCATTTAACAGGGTATTGACATGTGGTTAGTCTAATGAGCGTAGAACATGGCCTGGGCGGTTGGACCATCACTTTATTTTAGGATCCAATTCTAAATAGATTGCGCGATGTGCAACAGACTTAAGAAAAGGTCGGCTGTAGGAAGGTCTTACTGGTACGGATAGTTCATATAAAATCTCAAGTATATTGCGCGGCGAGCAACAAAAGTTGATGGAATAGCTTAACTGGAAAGGCCGGCCCTCAGGTTATTCATGTCGACACTGCTTTCATACACAAATTTCTCTTTTAAGCGTCCAATCCCCAGTCTAGGATAACCCCCCATCTCAAATAGAGTGCGCAAAGAGCAACGAAACGTTAATAGGAGTCCCAAAGTGGATTTGAAGATGCCTAGACTTTTATGACGACACTGAGTATATGCAGAAGTCGTTCTTTCAAGGATTCTCCTCCGAATCTAGGGCCTCATTTAATCTCAAATAAAGTGCGCGATGGGCAACAAAATCATGAAAACGTCCTGATGTGGAAGCATGGGTGGTCAGACTTCCACTTTGAGAGCATTGGCACAAGGTCATTAAGACTAGCTTGAACTGATCCCTCGGATCATCATTTCAAATAAATTGCACGAAGTGCAACAAGAAGCAAAAGGAGCAGAGAAACTTAAGGTGGAAGACCCGCTTCTTCATCGAAGCTATTGCCCCAGCACCTCATTCCAAGAGAATCCATGGAAATACAATGACCTTCAACAAATTCAAGCGAAACTCCAGTAGTTGGCTCTCTGTAAGCTGTTTGAAGTGTAACGTAACTTATGTCCTGCTGACCAGTCTCTATGTGCTGTCAACTCGAGGCCCTCAAACAGGAAGGTCCCAGTCGCTTCACGCTTACAGTGATCCACCACAAGAAAAAGAACACAAATACCAATTGCGACTTGCAACAAATCTCCCTGCAATTCCATTTTCGTGCTAGTTGAAGGATGTGTCTATGTAAGCTATGCCTTATTTCCGCGCTTCCTGAAACATACAGTCGAGAGTAGTTTAGTGCTTACCGGTAATCCAAATATCTTGGCCGCTAAGTATCAAAGCATGACAAAAGCATTGCAAATACTGCGATGTGCAACAAAGGTGTCTTCCCAATTGATTTGAGGAAATCACCGATTTCGGACCTTCAAGTTGGCCAAGAAAATCATCTAGCTTTGCGGTTGGGATGTTTCATGCTTCAGAGGTTCATCCATTGAGAACATGTGCCCATGGTTGATACATAACAATTCATGCGGGTCAAGAAGAGAGGGGCAATGATTGCGATGTCAAATAAAGATTCAGTTCGTCCATGCCTACAACATGCCCTCAAGCCTGAATCCATAGCTATTGTGCATCTCCACGCTAGACCAGATCTATGACGTGTCGACACTAAAATATTGCCTAGAGCGCCCAACCACTTAAAAGCACGACCAACGCCTCCGGGTAAATTATCTCAAATATCGCGATGTGCAACAAAACGCCTTCATATGTTATTCTTAGAAATTAAGGGAGGTTAGCTAATAAGTTGCTGACTGTAGCCGTTGTGGAGATTCGGAGACGGGATCTGACAAAATGAATCCAAGAGGTGATTCCAAATCAATAACCTTACCAAGTTTACTCCTTTGAGGAGACCATCTTAAGCTAGAACAAGCATGTATCAATCGTATGGTAAAGGGAACTCGCTCACATTCCTCTCTTATGCGATGAATTCGGTGTTGACGATGGAGGAATGGCCGCACCCCTGACCACGTAAGCGAGTATGAAAGACAATCGGCTTCGACACTTATTCTGAGGAGTTCTCCCTTCCAGTCTCCATCTCATCGTACTAACATAACAGATCGCAAATCCCTACATAAGCACCACAACGATGTCAAAGCTTCCTACCATCCAAGAAGCCTCCCCCTTTCCCGAAACACTCTCAAGCCTTCGCAACCACATCCACAATCCAATCAATCACAAGTTGCGGCTGACTAGCGTTTGGCACATGATCCGCCTCAATCCTCGTAACATCCACCCGCCTCCCACTGACCCTCTCAATCAACCCAATCGCCTCCTGCTGATTCCTCGCCGGTATACACTTGTCCCGTGCGCAAAACAGCCAACTCGCAGGTATATCCTTATACCCCGGGTGCGTGAGCTCGCCAGCGAAAGAAGGGGCGCTGTGTTGCACGAATTTGCGGACGAAGTCTTCGCCTTCCGAGGGGAGGAGGTCCGAGAAGGCGATGGCGGCGGTGAGATCGGGACGGTCGTGATACATCCAGCCGTTTTCCTGCGGCTGTTAGAAAAGAGGAGGTGGGAATGGAGCGGGGAGGGGACAGGAGACGAACGTCGATTTTGAGTTCGAGCTTGCTTTCCGAGGGGACTTCTAATAACATCTCCCCCGCCGACTTTCCTACCGGAGGCACCAGGCAAGTCAAGTACGCCAGCCTGATGATTCCGCCTTTCTTGCCCTCGGCCTCCCTCTCTTTCTTGCTCAACCCCTTCGTGCTCTCACTTGTGGGGACGCCGCCATACGAATGCGGGATGAGGATCACGTCTTTGTCTTGATCGACTTCTTTCTGCACTTCCGAGGCGATGAAGGCGGCGTCGTCATACATAGTTGGGGGTGCACCTTCAGGTTTGGCACAAGCGCTGGGGAGTTGGATGCCGCGGATGTTGACTCCTTTGAATCTTACCGCTTCGAAGATGGGGTCGTAGTGTTCAGGGATGGAGAAGGAGCCTGGCACGAAGATGACGGAGGGTTTGGGCATTTTGGCGGTGGTATTGGCTGAGAGTTGGAGCTTGGTAAGTGATGGCATAGAAGTGAAGGGGGTGGTAGGTGGGTGAGAAGTTCGTAAGTCCTTTCCTTCTCTTTCTTTCCTATTTACACTATTCTCCTCACACAAGCGATCACTCTAATATAGTGTTGATTTCAGGAGATTCACGATGGCTTGAATGATGGAACATAAGAATCTCGCACTTCTTATATACCTCCTGACACTCTCAAGGGACACATTTTTCTTGACTGACAAACGTCGGCCTTTTTAGCCGCAATGCTTTCTAACCTCCTGGATGTCAGAACTATGTCAGAACATGTCAGAACATGTCAGAAAAGCGGGGCAAGTCGAAGAGGGGAATGCTGCGATCCGCCCGCCATAAGTTTGCCAGACGATGTTAGTCACCGCCATAGACTGGAGAGGTGAGTTACACCAAAATTCACTTGTGCTCCCATCTCCTAGGAGTTGGTTGGCTTGCCGAAGTCTCGGTTAGATTATACCCCTGAATCTCTTCACATTCCGCTTTTCCCAAGTCATAAAAAGATCCCACATCAAAGATCAAAATGACAAAAGTGTTCGATTCCTCTCGGGATCATGTCACGAGGTTTTATTATATTGACGCCTTAGTTGCCATGTGCTTTTTTTCGTGCGTTATGAAAAGGTCTGAAGGATGAAAGAGCAAAAAGTTCGGACCTTGGGCCCTACATCTTGGCCTGTTGCCTGCGACCACAGGAAGGGGAACCCACGGCTGTCGTGATGATGATAGGCTGCTATAGCGTACCATCGAGTCAGTGTCACCCGATTGATATCCCCACCAGCTAGTGTTGATCAATGGGCCGGCTATTGGATTAGCTATCTCTGAGGTAGATAGAAGCAAGAATAGGAAGAGAAACAAGATGGACTGGCCCGGCGGTAATTTTATTGAAGTCATCATCCACAAGAACGGGGTTCCAAATATGCTTCTTCCTCTGGCGCTTACGAGGGCCGTCGCATGTTCAATCGAGTTTGGACTTCCCGATATATTTGGATTTGGTTGTGTTCATGTAGTGCTTGTGGCTCTCGAGTCCAGGAACGGTTCCAATCAAGACTGGTGCTAACACGGCGGAAGTGAAGGACAATGGCTACCAAGTGAGGGCAACGATAAAGACGAGTCCCATTTCCACTTGAATTCGATGTTCTGCAAGAATAGTGTGTGAATGGAATGAGCTTTAGAAGTGTGACAAGCCTCACATGTCGGAATCCTCGGCAGGTCGAATGAACGAGGAAACTTCCTAGGTTATCGACAAGGTTAATCGCGAGCTTTTTTATAGATTGAATTGATGAATTATACACTTCCAGCTACTAACGGCGTCGTCGGGAGCCTTGCTTTTAAACCCGATTTTATAAGGTGGTATATGTCACGTTATCGTTCCCATCGGATGCAAAATGACTTCCTTGTGTGAAGCAGCCACTGAAGCTCCTATCAAACGCCAAAAAGGAATGAACAAGGAAGCATGAGAAGCATGTGTATCCTCTGGTGTGGAACTGATTCCACGAGATAGCGGCCCTGAGAACCTGGGCTTCGAGATAATGAATGCGATGGTTATGAAAGTGATATGATCTCGTTGTTATTGTCCCTCAAACAAGTGTTGTGTGTCGACCATTTGGCAACCACCAACATTTTTGTAGTCGAAGCATGGATGGCAGTATCTATCTCTTTGTTCAAAAGAGCTCACATGGGAACATCTACTTTTTGCTGATGATCATACCAGGAAGATCCCGTGCGCGTATTCGATGATCCACTCATCATCTCTTTTAATCGCCAGTTATTACCGTTAAATCATCTGAGCCAAGTGGCAGTTTTGCGCAATTCCATGCGGGCTTCAATTGCCCAGAGAGGCCCAAGTAAAAAACAATTGGCTGTTCAAATTTCTGGCCTTGTGGGGAAAACGTGATGAGCCAGTGAAAGAGGAGTGCGGAGGTATAAAGGCAGCGCAATGTAGGTTGGAACTTGTTTGCGATTTTAGGATGAGAGCAACTTTGTGACGAGACTCTTTCTTAGCACTATCATCGTCACCAACATCTGGACGGAGTATTGGACGAGGCTAACTCGACGGCCGGTGAAGACTTGCCTCTGCTAATGATGTCCCTGTTGTCGGCACCTAATCATGGCTGGGTCCCTCCTAACGCCTATGAATTTATAATTTCGTAGTCTGATGATCAAACCGTCCTTCAATTTCGCAGTCGACTTCCTAAATAGACCCTCTTAGCGTTTTACCTTCTTCTTGTCTGGTCCTTCCTCTTCCTCGCCGTCGCTAGCGTTTTGATATATGGTAACTGGCTGCGTTTCTTTCCAAGCATTTGTGAACATTGGGTCAGACTTTGCAAGATCTGCATATTTCAGTAGCGCTTCCCGAGGATCTTCGTCTCTCATGCTACTAAGGGGTATGCTTTCATTGATGTGTTGCTCATCAGGTTGCGATTTCATAAATGGTGTCACCAATGGGATCTGAGGTCGTCGAGGATCGCGAGACCGACCAGTCCCTGTAAGCCCAACCGTTGGATGGCGAGCCGCATAAGATGTGGAGTTGTCGTTCGTTAAGACACCACCAGGGGTAATGATACTGTCGCCAGAGATTCCCGCAGATTGGTCGGTGGTAAAGTTCGGGTCATCATCCACATGCCGCTTCTTTGGTGCTCTAGACATCACATCCACTGCCCCCCGAGTGGAGGTATTTGGATTGTAAAGTATGTGAGCCTCGGAATTAGCAGACCCAGTAACAATTTGGTTAAGTTTCGGATGCCACTGGACAGTGATGAGTGGCGATCCAGGGGTGACGGGCGTAACGAGTTCTGGCTTCAGATTACCAGGGTTGAGGATATGGAGGTGTCCGGATGCTGAGCCCGTCAAGATACTAGACGAGTTGGGAGAGTATTTAATATTCGTCATGCCGTAGTGGTCCGATGTAGATGGGTGGGAGACGGTAACAACTGGAGCCTTGAACTTTCGCGTATCCCAGAGCTTTATTAGATTGTCACCGCCTCTCGTTACAATCATTCTCCCATCCGCACTGATGTCAATGCCGCCAGTCCAGGTGTTTGGTGTATGTGCTTCTCGGATCTCAGCTGCTGGTCTAGCAAAGGGTCCATCCCCACTCCACATTACAAGACTTCCGTCGAGAGCAGCGGCGACGAGAACATTGTTGCCGCCTTGCAATGGACTTCCCCAGACGACGGCTATCATCCTCGTCCTTCCAGCTGAACCCGCTGCTCTTGATTTGTGGACGATGACTTCTTTTTGACTCCTCCGGAAATTGACATCCCATATCCGCAACGTACTGTCTGTTCCAGCTGTCACGCACAAATCTCTGTTTACCGGATTCCATGTGCCAGTGGTGACCTCGGAAACATGACCCTTGGTATTATTCATGTCTCTCAAATACATGTCTCCCTTGACAAACTCCGCCAGAACATCCCCATCTCTGCTCATGATCTTTGCTTGAGGGTGTGCTGACACGCAGAGGAACGAGCCGCCGGACAATGGATTAAACTCGACATGGTTGATAGGATGAGTCTCGGAATTTGCGGACGTCTTCGACTCGCTGGGATCAACACTTTTAAAGGCTCGGAGTGTCGTTGGCGTCATGGACGCAAAGTCGTGTAGTTTCAAGGTGCAATCTGTAGAGCCACTAATCAATCTCGATCCTGATACATCAAGAGTGGTCGATGTTACCGCGCGATCGTGTGTTTTGAGGACCAATTCATGGGAGACTGGATATTCGTCGTCCTCAGACTCCTCGGAATCGTCTGAATCGTCGCCCTCGTCGTCCTCGTCGTCCTCACCGTAGTCTTTTGAAGCCGGCCTTTGCTGAATACGTTTCATGTCCTCCTCTTCGGCGATCTCTTGCTCCAACGCTGGCTTCTCGTCGACATTTCTCTTCGTTCGACCAATTTGCGCCGCGATGTCTGCCTCCTTCGATTTCTTGCCAAAGGCCTGCGGAAGATATGCTCGCATGGGATCATCTGCTGCCAATGCTGGCGCGTCGACCTCGAAGTCATCGTCGTCGCTCATGCTGTTTATCGTGGTTGTTGGTGTTGGTGTTGTTTACTTGAAGGTGGGAAGTCGAGGGCTTTGGCGCATTGACGGGGGATTGCTTTGCGGCTCTTCAAACTTCAAATGACATCGGCCTGCAGGAGCCTGCTCACTATGTTTCTTCCATCAACACATCCAATCGGCAACCCTCGCCCCTCCATCGTCCACAGCAGGATTCCTTAATTAATATATCCTCATGTTCACGCAGGAATTCCTCATCTCCACCATCAACACAGTGAGTGTTGTCTCCCTCACAGCCGTGATGCTGTGAATCTTCAGAGCTGGTCAATCTGCGATTATGTACCTCTCGGGCTTGAATATCGATCCTGCCACCCCGACTTCTTCTCGTCGAATCCTCTCTTCCACGGTCACTATTGGTCTGGAATCTACCAATGATGGCGAGTCGCAGCTGCAGAGGTGGTCGTCGTTGATCGGGATTGTGACTGCGATTATCGGCAACATCCTTATATCCTTCGCCTTGAACATACAACGATATGCGCATATTCGTTTACACGAGGAGAGGACGAGGCATAAGGAGCGAGCAAAGATTGCTATGAAAAGGGCGCAGAGTGGTTATGGGACGATTGGCGCAAATGGGCAAAACGGAGGCGACCAAATCCAAGATCAACACGGCAGGGAGCGCGATCCACTACGAAGGTCGTTTCATTCTACGAATTCCCATGATTCCGACTCTTCCTCTTGCTCGAAGCACGACTCTAGCCAGGTCAAGACTTATCTGAAGTCGCCATACTGGTGGGGAGGAATTATTCTAATGACCATTGGAGAAGCGGGGAACTTTCTCGCATATGGTTTCGCTCCAGCTTCAATTGTTTCACCTCTGGGTGTAGTTGCTCTGATCTCGAACTGTGTGATAGCTCCTATCATGCTGAAAGAGAGTTTCCGACTGCGAGATTTCTGGGGCGTGGTTGTTGCGGTTGCGGGAGCCGTCGTCGTTGTGCTCAGTGCCAAAACGTCGGAAAAGAGAATTGGGCCACATGAAGTTTGGGGCGCTATTACAAACCTCGAATTTGAAATATACATGGCGATCACAATCTGTATGATTGTAGTGTTGATGTGGGCCAGTCCAAAATACGGAGGCAAGACAATACTGGTCGACTTGGGTCTTGTCGGGTTGTTTGGTAAGTACTTGTATCTACATAATCGCCATTGCAAGTACTAATACACTGTCCAGGGGGCTATACTGCTCTATCAACCAAAGGTGTAGCCTCGATGCTGTCTTCCACTTTATGGCGAGCCTTTACTACACCAGTCACATATGCTTTGATCGCCGTATTGGTAGGCACAGCTGTTATGCAGGTTCGATATGTGAACAGAGCACTACAGCGCTTTGATTCTACTCAAGTCATCCCCGTTCAATTTGTGATGTTCACCATATCGGTCATCATCGGAAGTGCAATTCTGTACAGGGACTTTGAGAAGGCGACTGCAGACAGTGTTGGAAAATTCATTGGAGGTTGTCTATTGACCTTCTTTGGTGTTTACCTCATTACCAGTGGCCGTCCCTCACATGATTACGAGGATGAAGGTGATTCAGATGAAGAGGGCGAAGAGCGAATTGGGCTTATGAGCCAGGAGCACACAACTGAGGAGGCGGATGCTCCTCAACAGAAGGAACATAATTTTAGTTGCTTCGAACAAGCGCAAGCCTCACCGCGAAACGGCGACGGTGCGTACGACGAGCCACCACGGTCACGAAGGTCGTCCAAAGTCAACTTTGCGGAACAATCGTCTCGCCCAAGGACTCCGAAGGCATTCCCAAGTTCATCTCACTCACGAGTACCGTTGTCGATTCCTCCTCTCGGGGCAACCGAAATACCCAGCAAAGGCACCTCCAACGACTCTCCCAACAAGTCCGCTGAAGAGCTCGTAAATCCTAGTCATCATGGGTTATCAGGTTCGATATCTACGCCTTTTCTACCCACAGGTGCACGAACAGCACTCGGCGACCTCTTGAAACCACCACCACCAAGCAGGCCGTCCTCCCAGGGCAATTTACACCCAATTTCGGCTCAACAGCTGTCTTTTGAACTTGATGGGCCTGCCACACCAGTTGCGCGACATTCCATATCTCGTATGATGCCTGGCCCATTCATTTCTCCGCTTTCGGGTGGTCTCAGTGCAGTTGTAGCCGACACATTACGACGGGGAGTCGAATCACCCCGAATGAAGCAACCGAAGTTAGGTATTCGCCGTTCCAAATCTGGGTCACAGAGACTTGCACACGGATCGTCGGTCAGTTACTACGATGACCCCGAAGCGTCACCGATGAATACGGGCTATCAAATAAGTCAATCATTCGCCAATGATGGTGGAGAATGGACCGGGCTTACAAGGTCAAGAAGTCTGAGTAACACCATAGGAGATTTATTTCGAGGCAAACGACAACGAATCGAAAGCCGAGATGGAGAGGACGAGGAGGGGGCAGGTCCAAGCGGATCTTGATGTATAAACTTCTTTTTGGAACAGTGGCGTTTGGGGGGGGGGGGTCAGGTTGAGCATTTCTCGGTGCATTACATAGGCTGATATTGGGTGTATAATCTCCTCATTGCTTACTCTGCTTCCTTTGGTACACGACAAAAACTCTCTTTGTCTCGCAATTCTTAGCACGTTTGAACATAGATTGATTGGTGTAGTTGATGGCAATAGTTAACGATGTCATGGATTTCGAGATTAGGTGCTTGTCGTCTGGGGGAATCAATTAATTATTCCCATTGTCATATGCCTGTCTTTATCATTATCACTGCTCTTTCTTTGACCTTTTCGACTTCTTTTGTAGGCGTCTTTATGTGCTATCATAAGTCGTTGAGAAATTGAGAACCAACAAAGCAACTACACAATGATCGGCTTCAATCTCCTATCTCACAAAGCCATTCACTTCTCTTTCAATCGTCACTAAACAGCACATAGTCTTGACTCATATAACACCTCACCCATCCCACAATCCCAACTCTTTTCTCCCCACCACCTTCCTTCCTACCGGTCTCGCACCCTGGGATCCTTTTTACATCTTTGCTTACTCATTTCCCTTCATCGCTACATCACCCCTCACACTCTTCGCTCTTCGCTCTTCACTCACGCTTCCGTCCTCATCACCATGGGCAACGCCATAACTCCCTCCCGCTACGCCCTTTTGCTCGCTCGCAAGGCCTCCAAAAAGGCCCGTACCAATATCATGAAATACGATCGCGACACATCGATTGAATCTCGTGCTATGACCGAGGACGCCCCCAGCGAGGTTCTAAAAGTTCTCACAAGACCAACAACTTGCGAAGAAATCTTGTGCGCTACCTACCCTTGCGCTGATTGTGCTGAGCGCCTTCGGCTGGAGGCTGAGAAAGCTGAGTCGGCTGCGGCGGAGTTGCGAAGACGTAATGTGCGGTTTCTTTTGTGAGGGCTAGGATTATAAAGATGGATAAGGTTCGGTTCTGTTGAAGATGAGTTAAATTGCTAACGTGTCTTTTCGCTAGTTTGTTATCTGGGAGGGATTTTTATAGGTGGTCACCTAAATATACAGTCTTTACCGTAGATTATTGAGATTTTAATGTGAATGTGAGGTTGTGAAGGAATTTGTTGTTAATGATGGGCCATATAGGAAGAAACAGTGTTAGATAATATTCTTATGATATTTGTAACTAAATTGTAAGACTTCAAAAGTTTCACAAAGTTGAATTCGAGGAAAGTCGAATGGTGGTAGGATAGTATATTTTATACACGAAAGGTCCACCAGTTTCCGAATGAAGAAAGGTCAGGTATTATATACAACGTCCCTAATATTACAGCTAAAATCATGCCAAATAAAATCAAGTCTACTGCTAAAACTTGTTCAAATTGCTAAACAGTGATAAATCCCCCTGGGTATGGTCTTGGAAAGTGAAAGAATCCTCATTCAAAGCCCATTTACCAAGCATGTCGCTGATTAACTAGGATGAGGCACAATATACTGTACATATTCATGTGCTGTCTTACCATCCTTTCCTTCCGCAGACCATCTTGCATCTTGCGTGCTGGTATTCAGAATTTGACAAGGCTCAATTGTTCACAGTGCCGGTGTCAGGCATTCCATGAGCAACCAGAGACTGAATACCAGCGTTTAATTGCTGTTTTTTCCAAAGAGCTTCTTTCGTTGAGTGGAGATGACCTGGAGGGTATGCTGAAAGACCTTGTAGTGTAGGGCTATCTGGAACGGTCGAAGCAAGCTTGCGTTGCATGGTGACTACTCGGTAATCCTGCGTTAATAAGATGAGAATTACCATGATATGATTCATCACGAACTTCTTTGTTTGGGTACTAACAGCCATAAACTAGTAATTTTATAGTCACAGTGAAGTATTGCTGTAAAAAAAGACTCTGCGCCTCTGGCTTATTCGTAGATGGTATATGTATATTCAGCCCTCCACCCAAGACTCTTTCAGAAAACCACTCTAACAACACAGTTTCAATCTCTTCGTGAAAAGATATTACCTGATTGTTCTAATCTTGGCGAACTTTCCATGGAAAGATTTCACACTGCTCGATATCCACCTCCTAGCTCAACGCTACAACCTCTATTACGGAAAACCCATTCGAGCCACATTTCAATTAAATCTTTCGAGGGCGAGCCTAGTTTGAAGCAGAATTTGAAGCAAAAATGTCAACAGCTTGGCTCTCAACCGAATACAGACTTTCAGAACCATATTGACAGGCTGGTGGCAGACCTCCTGCGCGTCAGGCGAGACCAGCAGAGTTCCGACGTCAGAATAATAGACTAGAAGACCCTACGGGGAGCATTCGACACTGTCTCTACAGAGCAGAAACGAGAAGTGGAAACTGAGCAAAAGAAACAGAACCCTAGACAAAAGCTTTGTATACCCCGAGCGTTTACCCAAATGCCTGCTCGCCCTACCCACCGCGCCATTGACCCCCTTGATGGAAACGTTCAGAGACATAATCGAAATAAGGCTCCACATCGGAGCACCAACATTCCTCATCAGAGACGGCTTCAGCAAGTAAATGATCTCGTGCCGTCAAGCATCGCCGAGGCAAACGCTCTGAGAGATCGTCAGGAACAAGCTCTACGCCAACGACCAATGCCGCCACTCAACGACCAGAACAAATCTTGGGGAAATTTTCATGACAGCTACCAGCAAGAACCGTATCCTAGTCACGCGAGTCAGTTTGATGGCGGTTATTTTCAGACTGCTCAACGTGTCCGTTTCCCTCAGGAACCTGACCACAACACTCGGCGGAGCGGCTTCAACCCGTACAATTACGATCCTCGCCCGGCCAATGTATTACGGGGGCTTTCCTCTCGAATATCCATCTGAGTGAGGTGCATATGCCAGCAAACCTTGTCGTTGTGAGGGATGCCCGTGTGTCGAGTGGTGGCCCCCTGGAACTACAGACCCGAATACTTTCGTTATGTTATCGATTGTTCAATTAGCAGATGCGCGCACTGTTCTCAAGCCACATGTAAACCAACAATCTGTGATAGTTTCCTTGCAGCCCTTGCACGCAGCCGCCTGCATGAGTGAGATCGTGAAGCTTTCCTCGTGTCGGAGAACATGTTGCTAAACTAGTTCTCTTTTCGGGATTTGTTTGGGTATTCGTATTATGTGATAACCCCCACTGCCCTTAAACTCATTGCAACACATTGAGCTCTTATTGTTAGGCCCTACGAAATCTCCAAGTCCCGATTCTGGCACATGGTAGGATCTGTTCTCTCGGTCGAGATCGCTAACAGCCCGTCGCTTAAACGGCTATTCAACCATTTCCCTACCTCGTTGATGGGTTCTTGATTGATACCCGCTACACAAATTTAAAGGCAATGTGGAAAGTCACGGGCCGGGGCTATGTAAGAGCGACTGAGTTGAGAGGTGTGCGAGTGCTATTTAATAATTGCCACTATCCTCGCAGTCTTGATTTAGAGACTGGTGGACTTAAAACGTCTATCACCACCTAGATGGGATGATCGAAAATATTAAGTGATGTAACAGTATGTATATTGTCTTTGCTAAGAGCTGAAAATTTACCGACCCAGCTTCCGTTTCTCCCAGGTTGCCTCGATATACACATGGCACTTTCGCTTCATGACGCTCATAACAAAATACAGCGTCCAATACGAATAAAACTTCAACGTGAGATTCAGCAAGTATCCAACCCTATTCCATCTGATGGTGCCCAACCTCAGAAGCATTCTTCCGCGCGGCCTCCCTCGCGGCCTCATAAGCTCTACCCTTCATCGAATCCGTACGCGAAGCCGCTCCCGTTGGCACGAATGAGGGCGTTGGCGGTGGTGCCATATTGCCACGCTTCGGCTGCTGATTCAATGTGATTCCCCTTGTTGGTTGAAGTGGCCGCTTAGCTTGAGGAATTGGGCTGGGCGTCAAATAACTCTGACTGTCTAGATTCACGGAAATCATGGTGTTTGGGTGCTTGGTAAGGCAATTTGAGGTCTTTTGTAGCGGTGTTGGGCTGAAGACGGATTCGGTGGACGTGAGTTGGGTTGGAGTGGCCGATCTCGTGGGGATGCTGGAGCCGGAAGACCTGGAGGGAGACTTGTAACTCTGATTTGGGAGTGGCCCAGCGGGGGGGTTATTATGTTGATAGAAAGGAGACTTCATAGGAATGATTGTCGGCTTGCCATAGCCTTTGCCGCTGAAGAGCGATGCCAGAGATTCCCGGACAGACTTGCTGCCAACTGTGCAACTCTGTCCATTATCATCATTTTGACCAAGCGAGCTATAAGGACGGGGTGTTTGAAGTCCCGAAGTCTCTCTCCGCTCTTTCGCCCCCTCTTGAATATCGAAAGATACTCGATGACCTGGGCGGGGTGTAGTTGAGGGTTTCCTTTGCTTCAGAGCAGGACGGACGGGAGTTCGTGGTTTCGGAATTCTGGACAGTTTCTCGGCTTCAATTTGCTCGTGTTGGGATCTTGGGATTGGAGCTGGCCTACTCGATCGAGGGATACTGCTCATTTGTTGTCGTTGGTACATGTCCAGAAGAGACGTCTGATGCGTCGAGTCCGAGCTTCCCTTTTTTATGGCATCGGCTTCTTCGTTCGACATTCGCAAGTTCTTGTTCTCCGCCTTGATAGCCGCCCATAATCCATCTCTCCACTCCCAGTCTGTTGATCGGCTAGGGTCTGCTCTCAGGGCCATCAGATCGTCGAGAAGGAAATCGATGCCCCGAACCATGTCCGACTCGCCTTTTGCATGTTGCTGAGGAAGACCTTGATCCATGTTGATACGAGAAGGTTTGTTGAGACGTTTCTCGGAGTGAGGGTAGTGTTCTTCGACTCTATCCTTGGGATCTTTGATAGACGCTATGGTGTGCTCTGTGATTGGGGAAAGGTTTATGGAAAGAAAAAATTGAAGGTCTCCAAGATATTTGAGCATTAAATATGATTTGTAGATGGCTAGCTGAAAAAGTATGAGAAAGTGAGTTCACCCTTACGCGGAACCGCGGAGCAAACTCTAGTAGTTATCGTTGTTTCACTGATGTTCGCTTCCTCGAAGGCATCGATCAAATTTGAAATCCTTCCGAGTAGTAATTGTCGAGGCAACCTTTAGCGTTTTGCTCAACAAAGTGAATTATAGAGTGTAAACCATTTCTGTTGTGAGTATTGCATGCATTATTTTGATGACAGCGTTCATAATCCGTGGACCATGTCCATGAAAGTAGTCACCGACGCCAAAAGATCCCTATCAACCTCGTACCCTGCCTCGCGACAAACAAAGCCATAGTACCTACATTCCCAAATCACCAAGTCGGCCCAAGAAGAGAAGCTTTCCCAGTCCAGTCTTGGCTCTTCATTAGGAACTTTATCTGTAATCTCTCTCTCCTTCCCTGTAGCAAAAGCCCGAAGTTCTTGTAGCGCCTCAAGGACGCTTTCGTCGTCCTCCATTCCATTGTTCAGCCGATCATTAGCGTGACATTCGAGGGCTGTGATGAGTTGTCCTTCGGTGACCTGTTGATTGGACTGCCACAATCGGTCTAGCATCCTCTGATTGTGGAACTGCCTAAACTCCCACTTAAGGGTATTCACTAGGCTAGGCTTCGCGATGTGAGGGTCGAAGAACAACAACCCGTTTTCAGCTAGGTACCCCTCCATATACAGATCTTTTGATTCCTGTTTGGCAGACTCGGTAGAAAAGTGAGTATTGATGCTCATTATTTCATGTCCTTTTGTGAGTATCGACAAGAGAAGGGCGTAGTTGTGTTGTTTGTACAGGTCCCAATTCCAGTTTTCATCGTTTTCAGCCCTATATAAGAGCTCGGCCTGGGTGTAATGCCTTGTTGAAGCACTGTAATTGGAGTGGATGTTTGCCATGGTTCGTAGTGGTGTTGCCGGGTTTTTTTGTAGCGGGTTGGTGTTTTCAAGATCCAGTGGGATTGCTTGGCCTATAAAAAGGTGGGCCGAAGCGGACAAATGAAATGTAGAAGCCCCTTTGGCCTGCGATATTTATGCTGGACTAAAAGCACTGTTTAGGCCTCGATTTCCTGACCATAGTTGTCTTCGCAAGTGTTCTTGTTGTTGCTTGTTTCTATTACCTTCTTTCACACTCGCCTACTACTCCCAGTTGAATCAGAACAGTGTCATCAAGGCATAATAGACTGCATCCGGTTCATTCTCAATAATCCTATCCTTCTGCAACAGGTAGTTAGGTGAATATAAATGATAGGCGAAGAAGTGAAGATCTCTGTCGAAGTATGATATGTGCATTATTTCCGTTCTCCTTATATGATGAGATAACTGTTCATGTATTGTACGAGAATTGTACAAAATATTGCTCTGCTTAATGAGAAATGAAATGCTCTAAAATATCAACAAAGGTGTCCAAAACAAACAGATAAACATGTACTTTTAGCGAGAGGCCTCTTCGATCCATATCGACAACATATTTGCCTTTAGTCTCTGAATATATAACACAGGGATGAATAATACGCTTGGGCCCCAAAATTACATTCAAGCGACCCTTTATAACATTGACATGAGGCATTGCAACTATTGTGAATGCCCCCCACAAAACTCTCGTATAACTGAATAGGAACTGTTCAAGCTTGAAATACGATCTTAGAAACGCATCAATAACTCCACATAGAAAGTACCAACTAGAATATTAATAGACCGACTAGACCTTTACATTTTATCGAGTACTATTCAGAAACATCACCACAATGGCAGACGACCAACCACCTTCTACGCGCCTGACAAGAACTCCTACCGCGCCAAGCCCCTACTCGGACGAGGTAGATGAATTCATAGACCAGTTCTACGGCTCCGACAGCGAAGAAAACCGAGTCATAGAAGGGTTGAATCGATTCCAAGGGCAACGACAGCAAATCCCGAGAGAACAAGGACTACAACTAGAATTGCAACGAGAAGAACCAGCACAACGAGTCAGGTTGACGAGACCTTGGCATCCATACTCGGGCCTTGGACTGAGTGATATAAATATTTTCATCAATCAGAACTCTGAGGCAAGAGTCGGATTCCAGGATGAAACCTCAGGTACTAACTCGCCTACTCTAGGTGACGGGGATCCATTTCGACTTGTCGAAGAACAGGACCTTAGCGAAATTCCTCTGGCAGAATCTCAAGCTCTTGTTGACAACGAAAATGGCCCCACGCCCATAGATGGCTCTGATTCGGAGTCGATCGTCGAGCTTCTCCCTGCGACGCGCGTGATATTCACGGAAGGTGAAGTCGATGGCGTCCCAGCCCAGATATGGGAGCTGGCAAGTACAAGCGAGTCTTGGTCTAACAACCCAGGATCTGTAGTGGCTACTACTGCCGCTTCGACGCCTCCACTAGAGAGAATAGGTAGTGATTCTCTTGCGGCTGGTCTGCTTGGAAGTGATAGGACGGCAGCAAGATCGAGGAGGGAACGTGCGACTCAATTTATCAATCCGTGGATTGAGAGAGCGGAAAGCCCAGATACAGTTGAAATCATCGATACGGACTACATCCCACCACCTAGACTGCAGAGAAGGGATGCGATAATCGGACTCAGCTTGATACAGAATGGCAATGAGATCGACGAAACTTCTCTTAACTCTCCTTCCACGGAATCCGTTGAAGGCAGTGCCTCGGTTCCCGAAGAGGATCAATACAGCTTCAGCCAAGAAAGACGGCAGCAGCTGATGCGAGAAATGATGAGCGATATGAATCGGTTTGACGCCCAAAGAGAAATAGAGTTCGGTCACCAGCATGGTTACCAACTCTATCCTCGCAGCAACGCGCCTGCTTCAGTACCAGAGACCTCCATTGTCGCACAAAACCCGACGGTAAGAGAGCTGCACAACGTAACAGATCGAAGGGCAGATTTATTAAATGTAGTTAGAGGAAGCGATACCCAAACTAGACGTCCACGGAGGAGAGCAATGCTTCGTCCAAACCGGGTTCAGTATATCGACGGCATCGAAGAAGATGCCGATGCTTCACCTACCACAGAAGCTGTCCGGCGTCGAGGTGTGAGCACGATTGGGAATATGGTACGGCGAAGGACGGAGCTATCACTCACCATAGCGACCCCGGACTTCACAGAAGAGTTCCTTAGGTATCTCCTAAGTGAATGGAGATGGACTACAGAAGAGACAAATTCGGTCTTCCCAAGCTCGATCTTGAGAAATGGCGGTGCGCGATGGAGATATAGTCTTAGGGACATGCCATCACAGAACTCAACGCCAACGACCGAAGACTTCGAGCTCTTCCGAGCGGTTCTTCCGAGACTGGAAGACAATCAGGTGCTCCTTGCCCAAGTCTTTGCGGCAGTCCACGATGGAATGGATGTCCGCGAAGCATACGAGTTCATAGAACAGTGGTGTGGCTACACTCTGAATTGGAGGAACCCCTTCCTTCAAATACCCGGCATGATTGAAATCCAAGCCTTACAATTTTGGGTCGCCTTGAGGCGAGGATGGGGAGGGTGGAAACCAAGTGATGCATGTCTAAGCAACGTGAGACGGCGCTTGACGCAAGGAAGCCTCGTAAACCACCTCCCTGAGGAAAGGACGGTATTCGAGATGGCTGCTCCCGATGCCGACCATGTTGTCCGCTTCGAGATTCAAGAAACTGGACTGCCAGATCTTGAAATGGATCGACTTTGCCATCTGCTTCAAGAAGGAATCGATGCTCAGAGGGTCTCGGTGATGGTGCAGAATTGGAACTCGTCTTCGGACTGGATAGAAGCATCAAGAATGCCGACAGAAAGAAGTGTGTCGATCGCACGGCTTCGACTGGATAGATTGGAAAGAATGATCAGGGAGGAGAACGTGGTGAATGCAAGACAGATAGCACCTCCTAGACCTGTTGTTCGTCATGTCCGGATGTACGATGGCCCTCAATAAGACGATGATAGCCAGAATGAGATGATCGAGAGAGCGAATCTCCACTATGAGGCCTCAACTATGAGTCCGAACTCATATAAAGGACTAGACGACTGTTTACTGCTGGATTGGGGATGTTGGTGTATGTACTTGGAGACGCAACAAAACGATGAGCCCATACACTGCCGGGGAGCGGCTGGAAGAGCAATTTTCTGGATTGGCTTGAGATACATAGTGTTACCATAGAACTCCAGACTCCGAATACCAATGCATAATGGCTCGCGTACTTTCAAGGCATCCCCAAACTTTCCCAAGCGCCAGCATGAATCGCAAAAACGACCGAAGTCATATTATCGAACCTCAAGCCTTTGTCGTCTTCTTCTCAATCTCCTTGCCCAATCCCACCAAGTCTGCTTCATTGCCCTCCATCTCCAAACCTCGTCCAACCCAGTCTCTAGCCTCATCTAATCGTCCCATCTCCATCAAGCATTTTCCCTTTCTCCACCATGCCTTTGCGTTTCCGACCTTTTTCGCCTCCACACTGGCCTCTGCATCGATGGATCCCTCAACCCAACTTGACATGGCCATATGCGCTTGAGCTCTATTTGCGTACAATCCTGCAACCTCGTCTCTCACCAACCCACTTGGCTCCCATGGCGGTCTTGTCAGTGCCATTTGCAGTCCCAAGGCGTAGAATTTGATAGCGTCGGCATGCTTTCCCTTTCGAAACTCGTTGTTGCCTGATTCACGCAGTTTGGTAATATTTGCGGATCGCTTTGGATTGACTGGGATCGGAGGAGGGGGGACAGGCGACTCGAGACTGAGTAATGATCGATGGAGGGTGTTTAGGATCTTGAGTTCTTCTTGGAGAGCGCGGGAGTTGTTTGATGAGGCGATTGCTTTAGAAGCAGGGTCCATATGGAGGGGGAGAAGGGTGAAAGTTTCAGTGTCCTCCATGATTGCGGATTTCGGATTACTGGTCGCTTGGGGAGATTGTGGTGTTGAGGTTTGTCGCAAGTAAATATTTTTGAGGACAGCTTGCTTGCTCTGAATGAAGTACAAGGCTGAAGCCGCACCTAGTTTATCCGAACCGGATTATCGTAATTGCGAGCACATCCGAGGAAGCTCACGTGCAAGCCAAGATCATAACTCCAAGGCTGTGTCCCGACATCCGACACCCTCACTTCATCACACTTATTGGGTGAGCTAACCGAACGAATAAGGACGGGGCGGTTGCGGGTTATTGATCCGGATCACCTGACAAACTGGCACGTGCCGTGATTTTAAGCTGATTAGGCTGAAGATCCGTCTTCCGACGTTGACCGAAGGTGTCACATGTTGCATCGAACTAGGGAATTCATCCCATTTTCACTCGCCAATATTCGCGAGGCTGATGAGGAGATCTTTTCTCAGGTTATCTCAAGTGTCATATGGCTTAGACATCTGACCGAAACCAGTTTTGACTAGGTAGACATCGAGCCAAGATGGCCACAGCCTTCCTGTGATGTTCCACACCCCCCCTTTTTCTTGGAAGCGTGAATATATTACGAGGCGAGTGCCCCCCTGAGCCACAGGAAGTTGAATCATAAACACACAACTGCCTTAACTACAATCATCACTATCAATTATCAAAGACAACAAGATATTTAGCACCATGGCCAGACACGAAGTCGAAGTGTATAGCTATGACCGCCAGCCACATCACCACCACCACGACCGGAGCCTCGTCCATCCAGATGAAGACGATGTTATCTACAGAGATCGAACATCATCCCTTCGAGGCCGTAGACGATCAGGCTCCTCCGACCGTCATGAGAGCCACCGTCACCACGACCACGGCCGATACCGAGAGAGACGCCACGGCATATGTGGAAACGTAGCCCACGCCTTCTGGTGGGAGGTCTACGAGCTTTGGGATGGCTTCTTATACGGCTTAGGAGCGCTCATGCACAAGGCGCGGATCTAAGCACTTGGAAAGCCTCATGAAACCCAAATTACGAGCATCGATATGATCTATGAAGAACTCTACCCCAGCGAAGAAATACCCATCTCCACTGGGCACTACTCGATCCGCGGGTGGCTGTTGAGTACACATGCTCTCTCCTATCGAGGCCGGCAGAAGCATGCGACGGTACACACCACGGGGCTGCAATGTGAAGGCAGATATGCGCAAAACTCCACAGGCATGGAAACACCACAGTCGCTAAGAAGAGGGGACATGTGTGAGGGTCGCAAGTGACGAAAGAAGGCTGTGGATGAAGCCAGGGATCTCAGAAAAAGGAACAGTAGCAAATTTTATTAGACAAGAGCTAGCTATATTATTCCCTTCTTCAGTCTATGTACACAAACAAGTCTGAGAGTGACGAAATTACATAATTCATCAACATCTTTCTTGCGCTACCTTATTGCTTGTTAACTTGCCCACACTCGAAACCCGTTGTCAGTAGCTATCCACAAAATTGTCCTCTCGTCATTCACAACCACACCCCTACGGGCTCGGGAGCCGGTACAGTACAGACAGTATCGTCGCCCTCGGATAATCTGGAACTTGCAAGCCCAACGTCGCTTATTTGTCGTCCACTTTCGCTTTCGACACCCAACCTCAGAAAGTACAACCCATATCACATCGCCATCGCAATAAGACCACTGCGTTAATTTCACATGGGAGTGCTCTTCATACATAACCTAGCACTGTGCCGCAAGTACGGTCCTTTCAAGGCCTCCAAGGCCTCATTTCATCTGTTCTGATCCTTCGTTGCAGGAGGGATCCAAAAGTATAGGTCTCGTCCTCCTATCTCATCTCTGGTTATTTTTCTTTCACATAGTATATATACCCACCTATTGCTCAATGCTTAGGATGACCACCGAACGAGCAGAAACCCACACCGTCCCCCTCCCCGACGATCGCAAGATAGCATGGTGCGAATATAGCAGTCCCGCCCGTCCCCACCCCCCAGTGTTCTACTTTCACGGCTTTCCCTCCTCACGAGATCAAGTTTCCATGTCCCATTCCCTCGCCACAACCTGGACCTCCGTATCATCTCACCTGGTCGCGCTGGAAGCGGACGTTCCACTTCTCCCCCTCCCCGCACTCTCCTCACCTACGCCTCGGATATCCTACGCTCGCAGACCACCTCGAGCTCCCACAAGTCCAACTGATCAGTGTCGGTGGCGGCGGTCCATATCTGCTCGCCTGCATAGAGGCAATCCCCAGAACCAGGGGTGGAGTATCCAGCTAGTATCTGGATACTCGACCTTAAGCACTATCAATCTGAGGTCTGACAGCTTAACTGTTCCCTAGGAACGTAACTTTATGTCGTTGATAATAATGTCTGTGAAGGTTAACTTGTGTCTTGGAGGGAGCCTCGCGCTCGAGTGATGAATTGCGTCGTGCTTCGCCTCGGGTGACTGGGTAGCGACTTGTTCGGAGCTGATAGATTCCTCTACGAGATCCGAATTAGAAGTTTCGGAGGATAAGGTTACCGTTCCCACAGAGATTCCAATTTGCCTCGTCTTTCATTTTTTCCGACTTCCTAGCCAATCCACCGAGGCCGCTTGGAAGCGGGTTGCAATCACTGTTTGCAACTCCATTTTCAACTCATAACTGGGTGTCGAGGGCGGAGCTTCGGAAGCGTCTACTCGAGGTACTTTGTGCAAAACATTGAGTAATAGCTGAGTTGATCCCTGTACAGGGGTGGTACTTGCCAGACTTTGCGAGAGCCAAATGTGTTTAAAATCTAAGGTCCAGCTGGCAAATGTGAGTCTAATAATAAGTGAACTCAGCCCGCCGAAGACCAACTAAACCCCAGGTGGTACGGATCACCTTTCTGATGAAAGCAAAGATGGAGTGTTAATGTAAAAACTTTGTATGTCCAAAGGGAGCAAAAGAGCAGAGAAGCCAGTGTCTTGGAGAAGCATGGTGAGCGAAAAGGTTGGTGACAACACCTACTTGCTCTTTCCCTTTTGTCTTTGCTTTCAAGACAAGGAAGCCTTTGGACAGCCTTTACCAGTGTCATAAACGCTAGCAGGATCCACCTACCCGTCGAAATTTTCCATGGCGTAGCAAGGCGGTAAACTCAGTTAACAAATCAGGGGCTCGCCGCTTCATCAAATAGGTGCAGAGGTCTCAAATTGAGTGCAAACCAGAGGAATTCACAACGCCGCCTGCAGCTATGTTTCAATCACACTAAAGTAGTGCACAGCACAATACCAATTGGTGAAAATTTAGAAATTCCATGTTTTTCCTCCCTTCCATCTTGCTTCAGACACCACAGCAATATCGATCTTTGTACAGCACGCGAGGCCTCATATCATTGCATACCTATCGCGTCTCTCTCTAAAAGCTAGACAGTTTCCTTTCCCTTCGGTCTCTCCATTCTTGCTCTACCACTTGCACCGTCGCGATCTTCGAGTACTCCGAGAGACAAGTTTCAAAGACTTCGATCCTCTGCCACAGCACAGAGCAGTCACTTTCCACTTGCAATCACAACAGGGTCATATCTTCGCATTCTCGATCCCGCTCGAATGTCCAAAGCACCACCGAGTATTCAATGTGCACGCGCTTTCAAAGCGGAATGGCCATTGAGCGATGTGACGCTCACTCCAGACTCCTCATTTTCGAGGATCATCATGCCAATCAACCTCCCGTGGAGCATTTGCTAACCACTTCATACGCAGATTACCTACAGCGTTCCACCCCGAAACACCTTAACTGACAGATGTCGCGAGCCACCGCTATGGACAGTGGCACATACGGGCGGGTCCCTCGACCTCGATACTCGACGTTGGGACAGGCAAGACCAGGCCATGCCCAGGCCCGAGGGACGCTCACAATTGAGCAAAATTCAACGCCAGACCAATGGCACGCCTAAAGAACCCGATATCCCCTCGCGGGATGCGCATGTGTTGCTTCCGCGTTAGGGGAAATCCAACGCAAGACATGGAAGTGAATGCCCCCAGTCTGTGGAACAGAATGCCAGAGTTTGTCCTGGACATCGTCTCCAAATACACCCACAATTGGGCCGGCGAAGCTCCCGCGCTCTGGAGGGCCTTGCGGCAGTGCCCGCGCCGCTATGGTGAAGGGCTTGCGTTTCTTGCAGGGAAAAGCATTTACGCACTCAGCGAGATCCAACGGCATGGGAGGAGGTCTCTCAATGCAACTGGACATGTGGGGCACAGCAATCTTCTGTTAACGATGTCTGGGTAATCGGCTATTTCCCCCGTTAACTGTGGTATGATCTGGCACCAATCTATCGCACGGAATCCTTGAGACGTGGAGAAGCTACTTGCGAAACGTCTCACCAGCCATCACAAGCCTCGGAACAGCGTCGGTAACTATCGAAGCTCTGAGCCGTAACTCTGAGAAGTCGACCTCATATTGGGTGAGGCGCATCCCAGGATGTTCGGATGAAGTCACTAGACTCTCGATCCTATTCATCGGGATCGGTCGAATTCTTGGGGAGAATAGTAGGAAGCTTGAGGGCTGTTCTGTGCGGTTCCACCAGCTACGCTTTTACCGCAAGTGGCTGCGGGTGGCGTTAGGATCTAACATTGGTAAGGGAAGCTTCAGAGGCGAGGAGGTCTTGCAGTGAAGGCAACAATGACTTCCTTCAAAGCACCAGTGTTTTTGTTTTGGTGGATGAGCAAACTGAACAGTAAACGAAAAGTGAGATGAGATTTTCTGCAATTTTCCATGTTTGTACTCAATCAATGTCTTTTCTTTGAGTAGTCCAATGTCCTTTGTCAACAACCATGGAGCCACATGATAAGGCTGGGAGGGAGAAGGGGATTTTTGTCTCTTGTTTACTGTTCCTTGACGCTAGGTTGGTGGTTCACTTCTCTGTCTGTCTTTTCATGAGGTGGTTTTCTTGTGGACCTATTTTTCTTTCGCCCTCACTTTATTTTGTTGCATTTCAGCATTTCAGCCGCTTATCCGAACCGGGGCGGCAACAACTTTGCTGCCCCCATCTAAGCTGGGCGAAACCGAAGTTGACCCGCGTCTCCGTCAAGTTTCATCCTTTCTCGCGCCTAGCCGAGATACAATAAACAGATCCATGAGTTGAGCTGAAGCAAGGATCACCTTTATTATTCACAATCCAATTAGGTCGGTTGAACTTGTGTTCCAACAAGATGTCCAACTTCAACTGGAACTCTCCAAACCCAGATCCTGGAAGAGCTTGTAGCGATTTATGCTCCACAGCGCATCAGATTTGGGGAGATTATCAACCCAAGTTATCATACAAACTGCTGGACAATGCTCCTTCAGATGAATTGGGGATGGACCAATCACTGTTTTAGAGGAAACCCCTCCTAATCCCGGGCATCATTGATGCAACTGGGTGGTAAATGCTCTGCATTTGGGTCTCGTTTTGGCTTCTTGATGTGGAGGTTCGCTGCAGCGTCCGTCAGATATGTTGCATCCCTAACATGCCCGTCTCACGGCCATCGATTGGGATGTAATATATCTGAGGGACGCAGTAGCGGCCCTCCCTAAAGTAGCTCGAGTACCCACGGGAGCAAGAAGCCGTCCCGAGGCAAGGAGAAACCACCTCCTTTTGTATCTGTTCTGGGTTCTCTCGGGCTCAGAACTACGGTGCATCTGGCAGGTCTAAAAGCACCAGGTGGATGGAGAGTTGACTCATGTAAGTACGCACTTTAACGCGCCAGTTTCCTAGCAAAATAGCCGGTGTTTCTCCACGAGGAATATTACGGCAAGAATTGTGCCGAGCACGCTCTACACTAGCGCGTTCTACGCTAGCGTGCTCCCAACTTTTCTTCAAACTCCTCTGTCGGAATCAAAACCTCCTTCAAGATCGCCCTTCTCTCCCCCAGAGGAAATTACATGCTGACCGTGCTCTCTCGACCTGCGACTAGAAGCGATTCGATTCGCCGATCTGCGCCGCTTCCGGTTGTCTCACTGTTCTTCCAAAACCCAATAACTGTATGTATCTTCCCCCGCAGCATCTGTTTGCATGACACGTTCTTATTCTTGTGTCAGGGAAACCATGGCATCCATTACGACCACTCCCCCCGAACTTGTCCTCTGGGTCATTGGCCTGCTCCAAGGCACGGACGAGATCGCCACTCGTAACGTTTGCCGGGCGATACAAGCCCTCCCAGCAGGATCGTTACAGCAAACCTGTGCCATCATTTGGGTCAGAGATCGGTTTTGGATTCGGTACTTGAGTCCATCGTCACTGCGAAGTCTTGTCAATCGAGAGAGCGGAGTGTTTGGAGCATTTACCAAAAAGCTTGCAATAAGGTAAGAAAACGCACACAGATCCTCTCTTGGAAGCGAAAAGGAATTGGACGCGCTTATTGATGTTGTCTGCTTTAGCTTGATTATGCCCTGTCGAATTGCCATCCCAACAGATCTTCACAATAACCCCACTCTATCGGATTTGAAGATCAAACTCATCGGAAGAGTATCTGCGTCCCAGGTCTTCGAAGTCATCCGGGCCTGGGTCGCATACACTGGCCATATCAAAAGGCTGAAGATATACTTCGGTTATATGAGCGGGATCAACCCTAATGATACCACCCACTTCGATAAACTCGTTGGTTCTTGTAACCAAAGATTAGGCCACATCGCAGTGCATGGATCAGATGCTCAGTCAATGTTCGAGTGCTTCTGGGAGGTCAGCAATCAGGCTGGAGCTTTGCAATGGCTTGATGTTGGTGCGGTTCCTGTGATCCCATACGACCAGGTTCTTTGTCGCGAGATTACTGATTAGGAGGGTGTCCGGGTGGAATTGAGGAGACGGAGAAGAGAGATTCAGACTCTATATCACGACCTCGTAATCAGCATGCGAGGCACGGTTGTGGAACAATCGCGTGCTTGGAAAATAGCAATCACATAACGTGTAGGGCGTACCGGTTCCGAACATCGAGTGATATCTTTTGCTAAGCACCGTGAACTCATCTTGGTTACCATTAACTTCGGCATCCCATCGAGGATGCCTTTCCAAAATTGTGATTAACTAGCCTACGTCTTGCACAATGGTGGTTCCATACCTTGCCTCTCCTACAAGAGTGTCGACAACCGTGCCTCCACTTTCCACATTTCTATGAAAACCCCAACGTCCACCGTAAAGATAGATCTAAATTGCACCAATACAAGATGGGAGGGACTTGGCCTTCTAGTGATTTCTCCTCAAGTATGTTTCCCTGCCCCCTAGACTTTCAATCTTACTGTCAATTGCAACCGTCACAATGTCACCCCTACATATATGACGTGCTGGCTGACCCACGACGTACAGGCACACGTAGAATCATGGAGCTTCGTCTAGTGTTCAGAGCATACAAGTAGAAGGGTTGATCATTTCAGGCTAAGGGTCCGTTTGGGCTGGCGAAATACTCATTTTTAAATACTAGATATTAAATACTGTGATTTGCCAGCCACAACCTAAGGTTTTAAGGTAGAGCTGTTTACCTTTAGGTTCCATTCCACTTTGTAAATAATCGACCAGTATTCCTCCTTCTCACCCACATCGCAAGCACTACGCATATTAGAATAATATAGAGGTTAGTGGATGGATCGGAGCCATATCGTATGCGATAACATCAGAATACTAGAGAACCACATATTACGAACTCTAACATATCGTAAGACTCCTAAAGTTCTATAGTAATACTCGTATAGTGTGCCTTCTTAAATAAATTATCCGTTAGCTTTCCCGATTCGATTTATCGAGTCATTATTACAATTAAGGACTCTTCAAGCTCTTTAGTCTAATCAATACGCTTGTCATAAGCTTTCCTTTACGAAGTTTTGGTATCCATGGCCTTCGTTATTAGCATAATGGTTTGAGGCATAGTAGTAATATCACAGTGGAATAGAATATACTATACTAAAAGAGGTGTCTACGGCTAGAAAACGATAAAATGCTCTAAGCCGAAATACTAGTAATAAATACTCGAAAATTTCGGAGCGTTTAGGTTGCAAATATTTAATGTCAATATCCAGGTACCAGTATTTCGAGTATTTCGCGAACCCAACCGGGCCCTAATAACTACAGAAAGGTAGCCGCTATATGCACTACGATATCCCTTTGTTTGTCTAACAAACTGCTTCCACCCCACGACGTCCTCTGCCTTCCACAAATGCAAATACCAAACCACAAGCTTCTAGAAAGCGTCGAAGCCTTTGTTATTTCAACATAACGAAGCTCTACATGCCAAACTTCGCCAAACACCTGCACATGGCCTCCCCACCCAGGAAGGAAGTGCTTCGCACAACTGGAAAAATGAGCAAATGCCTCTGCCATCCGTGGAGGGCCGGCTAAGAATTCACACCACCGGCACATGGACTGGTGGGAGGGTGCTGCAGCTGTAGTTGTACAGTGCTAGTCAGCATCCAAGCATGCATAGCCTTTATTCCTCCCCCGGGGAAAACTGCCTTTGAGGATCAGCTCTCAGCCTACTTATTAAGGAGACCTCGATTTCCTAATCCCAAGCTTTAGTTCCCTGGATCCATGACATCCACTGGCCGTACCCTAGATTTCTTCGAGGTGTTTGTTTGCCTTCCCTTGAACTCTCATGGACTTCTTTGGGTACTCGTGTTTATATCGGTTACTTGACTAACCTTGAAAAGGCAACTTGGAGGATTCAATCAAGCATCACCCCCCTACAAACCCTTATTTTAACTTGGTCCCCTCGTCTGCAAACAACATTGGCTCAATTCCTGGTGAAAATTCACTACAGGCCTGCTACTCACTGAATATTCAAACCGCGAAATCCAGGACTGACTCTCGTTTCCTGGGATGTATCTTCAAACCACCTTCACCCCCCCCCTTTCCTCCTAAAATCTCGAATATCCCACTTTAGTATTTCTCCATTAATCACTATACCCTCTTCTCTCCATTATTCATTGTCTAAACCCTCTCCTCTCCTCCTAAGCCCTCGAATATCCCACTTCAGTATTTCTCCATTGGCCACTAAACCCTCTCCTCTCCTAAAACCTTGAGAGAGAAAAACACACACACTTCTCCACTAGCCATTGTCTAAACCCTCTCTCCTCCTAAAACCTCGAACTATCCGGCTTTAGTATTTTTCCATTAGTCACTATACCCTCTCGTCACCATTATTGATTGTCCAAACCCTCTCCTCTCCTAAAACCTCGAGAGAGCAAAACCCACGCACCTCTCTATATATTAGCCAACCCCTAAACCCTCTCCCCTCCTCCTAGACGCTCGAATATCCCGCGTCGGTATTTCTCCATTAGTCACGAAACCCTCTCCTCTCCTCCCAACCCCCCGAGGGAGAAAACACACGCCCCTCTCCACCAATCATAACCTAAACCCTCCCCCCTCCCCCTAAAGCCTCGAATACCCCCGCGTCAGCCGGCTGAGGATCTGCCACTTATCACGTGGATAGGCACGGCGCCACGCCACCCCGTCGTCCATCGATCTCCCTCCCGTCCCTCACGCCGGCCCTCTCTCGAAAGCTATTCCGGAACCAAAGGTCACGGCGAGTGCAGAATGCCAGGCACTTTCCCCAACTGGAAGCTAACCCTACCATACCAACAGGAAGGTTACTAGAATAGGGGTACGAACGAACAGTGGAAGAGTGCAAATGCTTTCCGCCTTCGGGCAACTTTGGTGCAGAGGGCTGATGCTCTTTGAAGTGCGCCCCTATTTCTCCAACCGACCTTCTGATGCCGCTCTCATAACCGGAGGCGCCTTGTCGAGGCCATGTCTGCCGAGCGCCTGATCGAGGGGCCTATTTGGCGTCGCCGTCCCACCCCTCTCATGGGAAAGAAGCGTGTGGTGTCGGGTCGCGAAAGGGGTGGTGGAGGCTGTGTTTCCTCGTGTTTACTCTTGTTTACTCGTGTTTACCCCTCCAGGATCTTTTCTTGGGTCGAGGGCGCGGCAATGGTTGGATAGCGTGGGGGAGGGGGAGTGGGAGTGCCGACGCTGGGTGAGAGGAACTGAGGAGAGAGGGGGATCGGATGAAATGCGAGAGGCAAGGCGAGAGATCAGATGCAAGTCAAATCATCAAATGGAGCTACGGGGTGTGAAGGTCCCTGTCATTAGACATTCGTGGAGATTTCCCCGGGTCAAGTTCACTTTAATAGAGGTCACGATTGATATCACGATGTTTGCACCAAAAAAAGAGCTCAGGATTGATGTTCAATCAAGAGATAACTCTCCCTCCTTCATTCGAATTATCACTAGCTAATAACACATCAACTTCAAGCGCCCATGGTCGCTCGCCCAAGCCGGCCTCCCATCTCAAACATCGAACGAACCGGCCCGCGGCCCAACAAAGACGCGAGCTATATAAAATGGAGCAGGCCCAAGATGGAAGGAAAAAAAGGCCAACGCAAGAAAGAAACCAATCATCATAGTCAGATATATCGACGGCCTTCATGCCCCGAGATGAATGCGAGCTTTTGTCTTTCTTCAGAGTGGTATCGTCCGTAAAACCCAAGAGACCCCAAGGCTGTTTCCCAAGCCGAGATAGTAAAACCGCTGCGCCGAGAAAAAAACAACCAAAAGCAAGACATAAAAGCGTGGAAATAAAAAGGGCTAAAGCAGGAATAAATAACTAAGTCGCAAGAAGGGTAATGTTCATAAACATGTCGTCATAAAGTGGTTCTGCGAGGACGAGATGGGAGGAGGGAGGGAGGACGCGGCCGCGCTTACGCCTCAGGCTTGACCTCCATCAACTTCTCCAAGTCCATTCCCGTGAGATCATCCGCGATCCAGGGTCCCTTCTCTTCCTCCGTCGCATCATGGAACGCATCGGCGCGTCGCAGAGTTTGCACATCGAGATCAGTCACGTACTGCTTCTCGTTGGCGAGCTTCATGCGGACCTCGTAGGCCGTATCAAGCATCATGTCGTCTTTCCAGAGACGACGCGATCCATCGAAGACACACAGGACCCGCTTCTTCAACTTCATCTGGGAAGTTGGGCAGCCCCAGCTGGATGGGTAGTCCTTGCGCTTCTTGCGACCCTTGGTGTTGAGCGTCACGCCTCCCTTGGAGTGCGTCAGTCCTCGAGACTTTTGGACGCCATTGGCCGGGTTTCGGTTCCCACGACCCTTGCGAGATGATTTTGAGCGAAGGGTGAAATCATCGTCGTTCTCATCATCCACATCCACCTCGTCCTCATCCTCATTTGCCGAGTAGACATTGGTGGCGGTCGGCAGTTGGTGGTTGAGTAGGGTCTCCCGCACCTCATGATCTTGCTCAACCTCCGCGAGACGGGCTGCGTTGATGGCCTCCGATGGCTCTTCCTGTTGAACAATCCGGAGAACGCAGTCGTCAAGATGCTCATAGAAGTCTTGAGCATTGGTGAAGGTGGCCGAACAGGTCGAGCACTTGCCAGTGGCGTCTGGGGCATATCCAGAAAGCTTCCTGATGGCGTTCAAGCCGCCCGAGGTCTTCTTTCGGCTGTTGGGCGGGGTTTGCTCGACGGCGTGTACTGAAGTCAAATGCCTCTTGAAGACATCTGCTCGGTTGAATGATTTCTCCGCCGCAGAGCCCGATCCGGGACAGAAACCACACACCATGGTGCCCTTGTAATGTGTCAATGTATGGCGGTTCTTGTCGTATTTGCGGGCAAAGCCCTTGATGTGGTAGTCGCATGTCTGGATCGGACATTTCTCCGGGCGTTCGTTCTGGTGGGTGAGCATATGAGCCTTCAAGTCCTTGAACGCCTTTCCACATTCTGGGTACGTGCATCGTCCCTTCTCCCTCGACTCCTCGCTGCTGTAGTTGCCGTCTTGACTGCTGCATGATTGTCTTGAACCAAGAGACGGCCGACGTGGAGGGGGGTATGGGTATCCGTAAAGCGCGCTCATGTAGGGCGATTGGCTTCCTGCCTTCTGTGGGCGAGGACTTCGCGACATGCGGGATGCTGGAGAGGCTGGGTAGGTTGGGGGAGGGGGAGGAAAGGCATCAATTGATGGTGCTGCCGACGTGGGACGGGCATTGTATTGTGGGTGGAGGATGGAGGGGTCTGGAGTTGTCATATTAGCAATTGGTCGAGGGCGGCTAGCTGGGTTGCAAAGATCATGGGCGGGATGTGACCAGAGGAAACGAACAAGATGATTGGAGAGGAGGCACAAAGCTGCCACTTGATTGAGAAAAGAAATGAGATTGGCGGTAGGCCGCAGTGGGAGTGGCAGCGAACGAAGATGGGTTGAAAGATTGAATTTGCGCTTGAGTCTGCGCTTGAGATGGGCGCCGTGATGACGAGACAGATATCGTCGAGGCAGAAATAGGAGATTTGAAACATTCATCGACCACACTCCTTCGAGAAGTCGCGCTTAGAGGAGTCATTGGCGACACCATGGACATCGAGGTCGCAGGAGAACTCGATGCGGGTGAGCTGTCTCCTCTTCCCTGACTTGGTGCATTGGTGAACAAGGAAAGCGACCCGGTGCGAGACACGGAAGAACACGGAAAAGATGTAGACGCAGAGCGAGAGACATTCTGGCACTCACCAACATAGCCACTTGATTTAGCGGTATTGAAACTAAAATCGATCTCTTCCATACCTGAGGGAGCAAGAGCGTATTCGGTCCCTTGGGGATAGTTGTATTCGCCGACGATGGAAGGATGTAATCCAAGTCCTTGGGGTGCCCATTCGGGTCCTGGGACAGCGCCGCCATGGATCGAAGGCGGGGAGCCCATCGCTGAGGAAGTGGCCGAATGGCCTGAAGCCGTGGAATAGTTCGATGGCGCGCCTCGAATGTCTGGAGATTCCAAGTACTGGGGAGCGTCAGTTGCGTATATGGTCGCGTTTTGGAACCCTGTGCTGGATGGGTATTCCTCTTGTCCCCTGGGGTATGTAAATGCTGGGTCGTTCTCGACATTGAAGTCCTGGCCGCCAAAGTTGTAGGAGGGTGAGAACATGTCTTGCGAATCTGGGTACAGTGGGAAGTCGGGCTCGGGGTTGTCCAAGGTGTTCAGCATATGGTTGTAAGTATGAGACGCGAGCGAGACCATTTTGGGGAGATTTCGGATTGACGTCGTTTAAGAATGGCCACGACTGGGAGAGAAGCCACAATGGCTGACTACAGGTCCTGTCAGAAATGGAATGCAAGTCAAGCTTCAAGCTTCAAGCTTCTCGAAATCTCATATATTCGTACCTCTCTGTGGTAGCTTGACGGAAGAGCGAACGGTGGTGCGTGGGTCAAGGCTGTCTTGGGAGTATGATGGCGTCGATGTGGACTGGTATAGTATGGATGAGAGCTGCTTGGGCCAGGTGATGGAAGCGACTGTTGGGGATACTGGGCTTAGGAGTGGATGGTGATCTGCTGTGATCCGAGACCGAGGCAAAGACTTTGAGGCGGGAGAGCGTATATGTAGAAACAAGTCTAGGTGGAGGAGGCAGGGGGTGGTGGAGGGGGGGTAGTAGGGGGTTAGGGGGGGGAGGGAGAAAAGAAGGTTGAGTCGAGGTAAGTAAGTAAGATTAAGTACAATGCGGTCAGACGAAGGGTTCGATGATCGATGCCTTGTTCATGCCAAGTGCTCGAGCAGATCCGGAAGGCCTCTGTTATGTATTATAATGTATGAGGAGAAGTAGTGAGTAGTGGTGAGAGCATTGGGTAATGAAGGAGGATGAGGGACTAGGTTTCTGTGAATTTGGGGGCACTGGCCGGGATACAAATATTGGACCTTCGTCTCCATCGTCCCAGTCCTTCGAAGTAAGTGGTGAGTGGTGACCCAGAAAATGCGCAGCCGACTTCTAGGCAAGGCAGGGGAGAGCAGGGACCATCACCACCATCACCACCATCACCACCACCTTGGGCAAGGACAAGGGCAAGGACAAGGTCCCCACCAGGAGGCAGGGAACAAGATATGCAGTCCCGTATATTCTGTACTCCGTGGTGAAGCATGAGCCACACTGCTTTGACTCCTGACTTCTGAGGTGCTCGGAAGCCTGGTGGTGGCTTGCCATGCCCCCTGATGTTGACGGTCCGTCCTTGGATTACCTCAGTGCCCCTTTTCGTTGCTCCGCCCGAGATGGTTGGAGCCAATATCAATTCGTCGGTCAGGGGAGATCATGGTGGTGGGTGTGGTGGTGGCTCACCAAAAACTGTTGCGATAATGTGCAGGAAAAGCAGTGCTCTCGGCTCTCCACTCCTCGCTCTTGTAAGACGGTAAGACTGCAAGACTGCAAGACTTATTCTGCACTCACTCACGCCACTGCTCGATCGATGTGGCCCTTTGTCTCTTGTGGCTCTTGTCTCGTGTGGCTCTTGTCTCGTGTGGCTCTTGTCTCCTGTGGCTCTTGTCTCCTGTCCCCTTGGATCCACCGCACCGTATCCAAGGGTTACGTCGGGAAGATGGGTAAAATCAGTCATGGCAGCGCTATTCCCTTTCCAGTCCGCCAGCTTGCAAGATGTTCGTGGCTTGACTCTTGAGAGACTGTCCAGTCAGACTCAATGCCTTCCTTAGTCCTTACACAGTCCTTCGTAGAATCCTCACCGTCAACTCTCGTCACCCACGCTTGAGGCCCGCGGTGACCGTGCATGACTGACAGGCACCAGAGAACACAGCCTTACCCGCTTTGGACACCCCTCGCGATTTCCACTGGCTAGGATTTTCTGGGACTCCCTGGGACTGGCTGGGACTGGCTGGGACTCGCCCGCAATGTCTTTTCCCAGGGATCGAGGGCAGGGAAAAGGTGCGTCGTGAGGGCGCTATCATATCGCCATGTCCGGTCGAGTCGGTCAGAAAGGCGGAGGCCAGGAGCGAGGACTACCTACGAAGTACCTACCTACCTCCGTCCCACCGCCCTGATACGGAGGACTCCATCGCTCGTTCGTAGCCTTTCCAACCACGTTGCTGGATTTCGTCAGTGTTACATCGACTGCTGGACACTCCCCACCATCATGAACCTTCGAGCCGAGCAATCGGACAACACTTGCACCTCCCAAGCGACTAGCGACTAGCGATTGACGGCTACCTAGTCTTGGGGGGTCGGGTCACGTGCATCTTCGTCAACGTGTGGACTTGGTACTGCGTAGTCTTAGTTAGACTGTTAGATGAGCCAATGCTGTGCCTCCTGATCGTCCCAGGGGTTCGTTGATGGTCAAGAGTCAAGATTGAAGATTTGCAGATGGCTTGACGGGCACAAAAAGTCCCGTCCGCCGTACTGACTGACAGGATGCCCCTCCGACGCCAGCAAGACGGATTGCTGGATGTCACCGCTACTTCTGGCCAGGGCTTGTCGATCCCAACACCTTAATTGACCAAGAAGGCGACCCATCCATTTGGCGGCGGGGGAAGATTTTAGAGTTGATGCCCCTTGCCAGATTCGCTTGCCTGTTCCATTCTGAGACAAGCAGTCAGCGCCAGATGGCCCAGATCTCCCACCAGACCGGAACAGCCCGCCCAGATGATTAGATATCGAAGTTATTTTGTTGGAGACGGCCTCGAGCAATACCCCCAGATTCAATCGAACGCGGCATTTCCCTAATCAGGACCATTGACTGAACAGTGCGAGATGTCAAGATGCAAGGAGTAGGTCGGCGATCATCAGGTAATTTCCTTGGAGTCTTGGAGTCTTGGAGTCTTGGACGGTGATGTTGGGGATCTTCGATTCGTCAGTTTCCTTGTTAATTGGGAGTCTGGAAGAGAAACCTCGGCGCAATTTTGCATTCTGCTGCCTGCCTAGATGCACGTTACCGTGGACACGAGGGGAGATCTCCATATGGATTTCGAGTCGACGCCACAAGACTAACGTTGCGAAGGAACGTGAATAGGGAACCACTTCCCACGATGCTGTCAACAGTCAACCGCAGAAATGGTGTGTCTGTGACTATCTCGAGGTTTTGGTGGGACTCTGTATCCGACCGCAACTGTCAAGTTCGTAGGACAGTCCCCCTAGCAGAATGATTGGCTCCGGAACGAGAAGACGAGTTGAGTGTCGAGCACACAGTCTATTTTAAGGATACACGAGCCACACCTTTGCTTGATCGGGCTGTGATGATGCACCTTGACTGTGGCTGGTGAGCGAGGACTGCGGGCCCGTGGCTGTGTGCTTCTTCAATGCCCGGCTCCCAGCTCTCATTCTCGTGATATCTCACCCGTGACCCGAGACCTCCTCGTCTCGCTTTGAAGCGCCCGCCAGCACCAGCATGTCATCAAAAGCCCTCGATGTCACTTGCCCCTCGTTCAACCGCATTTCAAAACCACCATCAGACGGAGCGGGAACGGCAGTACCCAGTCTAGACGCTTTGGCGAGGCAGACTTCGCATTTCAAGACAGATGTCTTTGCCCTCTCGTTCCTCGTTCAACGTCCGCCAGCCAACCGAGTAGACCCCCTTCCCCCCTTTTTTCTTCTTTGCTCTGGCGTTGGGGGCTGGACGGGTGTTTTCTCTTCTCCAGATGTCTCCTTCCTTGATTCCGGAAGGGTTGATTGGATTTCCATGGAACAGGGATGAAAATTCGTGGTCCTTCGTCACTCGCACTGTTCATCCCCTTTCGAGTACATGACCACCCCCTTGCTCCCATGCACGATATCGGATATGAGGGCTTTTGCCTCAGCCTTATGGCTAGATGAAGGCCCACGATTGGTCGACACGCCCGGTTTCAATATTACTGAGCCCGATCTTGGCTTAAGAAGCTTATACGCAAAGGTGAGCTCTCCATCGATTGAGTGGACGAATACCACTTCAAACACGAGGGGACCCGCTCGAGGTGCTATTCTCGGACCATCTTGCGGGTTATGCCTTTTCAAGCCACCATTCTACATGTCCTAACTCCTAGGCATCATTCGACCGACTTCATGACCCTCCCGGACTCGGGGTCTCCCTCCACCGGATATCGTGCACGGCTAGGTCATGAGGCTCATGTGAGGAATCTCGTGGACCTTGGTGGAGTCGCAACAAAATGCGAGTAGCGAGTTGAACCTGGAGCTCCAGGGGAGCTATCAGACGTTTTGGTTCATCAATCATTCCAGAGATCTTGATCGCCCGTCTCGAGGATGGGGGTTGGGCAGGTAGACGACCAGTTGATCAAACCGCTGCTTGCCCACTGCGTGGACTCCCAAAGAGTTCCCCAAAGGACACAAATGAGCGTCAGGGATGGGAAGTTCCGCACCACTGAGTATCCATAGCATTGGGACTGTGGATGCCGTGAAAGAAATCAGAACTCAAAATGGCGTCAGAAACCTTAAACGCTGCTTACAACGTAGGCGCGTGAGAAACGAGGCGTTCGAGACAAAAGGCAGAAGCATTTGCAACCTGCACAGCCTCACCATCTGCATGGGTACTCGAGTGTCGTGACGAGAGAATCGAGCCAGGCGTGGCATTCCAAGACTTTATTGAATCTTCCATGCCCTCATCAGCTTCGCTACCCCTACTTCGTAGGGCTTAGGGTCAAGATCTATCAGGAAGCTTACCGAGCCAATAGCTACATCGGAGAGGGTGGATCTCGGTCTCGCCGCTATGATGCAGAAACGATCACTCTCTGGGTTCTCCTATGTTGAAGACAGGGCAGATGTCCCCTTCAAGTCCCTTGGCGAGGTCACCGCCAATTGATTTGCAATCGTACCAAAGCCAATGAAACCCCTTCAATTCTCGTAGGGCAGGCATAAAGTGTTTTATCGTGAGGTGTTGATGACTGCATATTAATTCCGCCGACAAAGTTATTGAATCACGCCGTCGCCGACAATGACGACGAAAGTACAATATTACTCTCGCATATGGAAATTATTTGAAGTACCTGGATATACCGAGAATGCTCGGCCACAGCAGTATGCAGATGAGCGGACAGCCAAAGTGCAACGTTTCAACACAGAGAACTTTCATCCGACGGAGCATGGTCGATAGCGGTCGCATCGCCAATCTTACTAAACCCCTCGGTACCATGTTCTGTGGCAACGAACTGCCGATAGTTGAATACATCAGACACAGGAGTTAAGCAAATTTTCGTTCCGAGTATGAGCTCGCTCCGTTGTCGTCCCATATCACTAGGTCTGTTCTTCAAAGATATAGCTAACCTCAAAAGGCGGGTGTGCTATTTGCTATGTCGGGTCGTTGAGTAAAGGTACTTTAGTAGTCTCTGGTCGCAAAATTGGTGGTAACCCTCACATTCGTTCCTTCACGACCAGAGCAAAGGCACCCATTACACGAGCGACGACTGTTGAAGCCTTGTCGACGGATGGATAGATAATACACCTTGTCGTGTCAGATAGATGGACCACTGACCGCGAGGGCGAAAGAGAAGATAAGAAAACGAGAAGGCGTCCGAAAGCGTGGATCATAATCTTTATGAAATCAACTTGCTGGATACTTCGGATACTTCGTACAGTTCAACCCAAAAAATATTCTGCTCCCAGACTCCCTGACGCATCAAGAAATGCGGAGAGCACCACGCACCCCCCACCCCTTGACGTGAAAGGATGCGGGAGTTCGAATTGCTGTAGGAGCCGTGTCACGTGCGATAGGAAGAGTCCGGAAGCCTCTTTGCAAAGCAATAAAACAATTCCTGCAGCGTGCTCCAAAGAATCAATACTCCGTATTGTGCAATTTCATTTGCTCGCGCGTGGGTCAGAGAACTTTGCATGTCCCAATCGACTGGGTGATTTTATCCGTGCGTGCGATATGGAGTACCAGGAGAGTCAACCCTGCTCCCTCGTGGGACAATCCAATATGTTTATTTTTGGATTTTGGGTCTCTGGCTCTTTCAAGAATTTGAGACTCTTTGCTCGGAGAGGACCTTTCTGCGAAGCCCAGACAGAAATGGGGAAATATTATAGCAGTCGTTCGACGGACGGAGCAACTTCTTTTTCCTGGATGGCGGTATGGTGGTGTTTGACTTTTGAAGTGACGTATTAATCTTCTCTATACTCGTGCCAGGAGAGGAGATTTAAAGGCTCGGCATTCCAGGTAAAGGTGGTGTAGACGGTTAGACCATGAGAAAATGAAGGAACTTGAGAGAAGAGAGCTCAGAGCACCCCTCCCCCCCCCCCGGAAGCTCTTCCATCGATCCAAGAATGACGAATAGAAACCATGTGGAGGACAAATTAATTGATTCAGTAACCTCCGGGTGAATCCATGTGAAGATGTCGCGTTGCCCCAGTATCCTAAGTTGGAGTATGGCTGCGATGTAACTCAAAAACCGAAAAGTCCTCCGTACGACCAAAGTTTTGGAAGGACTTAAAGTCTAAAGACCCTCCAGACTATAGTAGGCTGGCACATGCTGGCCATTAGCCAAGGGTTGAGGTCGGCGACTTGACTATTGCAGTAATTTACCTTACTTCGTTATGTTTCAGATGGACCGCGGGGCTTGTCATCTCCACTTGTGGCAGCCGCCAAAGCCCCAATGGGTCCAGGGCCCAGGCTCAGGGCTTAAGGAAACCGAAAAGCAGGGCTTGAAGAAACCGAAAAGATGTTAGGCACTCCGGATTGCTTCTGTAAGTTGAGGATGTGAGGACAGTCCGACAGCGAGGTATTATTGAATCCTTGTTGGCCAATCTCTGGTGGTATCGGGCTGATTTTGCACCGCCTCGGCCGCCAGAAGACGTATCTGATTTGTTGTCCAATGTGCATGCTTTTTACCGGCAAAATGCAAAGATCCTCAAATGGCTTTTGGACCCTTGCTTGTGGTCCAGAAGGAGTCAATCACAAACCCCACTCTCCCTTTCCCAATGCGGTAAGCATTCGCCTAATAAATGCTTATTGGGGATGGCGTCGTGGGGAAGACGAGCTTTGACATTCGTCCTACACCGTACTGTATCGTTGATCATTGATGGTGGCACCCGGTCGGTCCCATGGACACGGGAGTGGTTTGGGGCTTGCTTGCGACAACGAACGTCCCTGATAAGTACGGACTTTAGGTCCCTGAAGTGCGAAAGGCCTCAAGGAAGACGAGCCATGCCCATGAAGACGAAGGGATCAGAAGCCTGTAAGCGTGCTATTTGAAAACCGGGAAGTTTGGCTAGATAAAAGAGTTCGAGAACTTGATAGATCGCACAGCGTCTCCGCCTCGGGCTTAACTGCTTGCTGCAATGATCACGCAGTCTGGGCGGCAAAGCAGCCCCTTGATAAACCTATCTCGAGGCTCTTGATCCTAGATGACCTCGGGACCAGACTATTGCGTGAGGTTGGGAATTTGGTTTCTTTTTTGATCTGGCCAGGCAATGGTGCAGACAGAAGGAGCCAATCGAAACAGTTTGATATCTCGGTTTTGCAAGCATAGATCTCTACGACAGTGGAAATTGGGTTGATGTTTCGTGGTGAGGTCGTCCAATCACAAGAAGCGTGAATGATGGGCTTCACCTCACATCAGACACTTCTTCCTGGGTGAAATGATGCCATGGATGCAGGTAATCATCTGCACGAAGAAGGCTGAACAACCGTCATGCCTCATGGTCAGAGCCGCATCACATGCATGCATTTGCTCCAAGGAGACCTCAAGCTCTAAACAACATCTGAGTTGTTCCACAGGGCTTTCAGACACAAGGTCTTGAGCGGGACCATCTGTATGAACATCGAGAGAACTTAACCAGGATCTGAATGCCGAAAAGAGACAGTGGAAGCATAATAACGAGTCGCCCGTGAAGCAGTGGCAATGTAATGGTCACTAAGGAGAGCCCGATTGGCATGAAGAGTGTAATCGAGATTCGAGAACTCTTTGGTAGTGATGGCCGTTGTGGGTTGGTGGTGGTGTGCTAAAGATTAGCGGTTTCTGGTGCAACAACGAACTCGATCTTTGTATATTTACCTAGGGAAGAGTTAGAAAGAGAGCGAAAGAGCCACAGGTGGTCTGTGAAATTCAACAGGAGCTTCGTTACATCTGATCGCCCCTTTTCAAATGGGCTCACAGTGAAGAAATCTCCAAAGCGATTGACCTTGCAAGGTGCCGTGTGATGGCTGAGAGAGACGTAGTACTCGAGTTTTGCAGCTCCAGATAGCGAAAATGGCTATTGTAAAAAACTTTCAGAGATCCCGGACTTGGGAGGAAAAGGGTAGCAGTAAAGCAACGAAACGAAACCAACTAGATAGTGGAGTTACCAAAGGTCAAGCAAGAATTTTGGTGCTACTATGAATGGGAAGCATCCCTCGAGTTCGCAATTGCATCTTGGCCGTCGTATGACCACAAGATGATCACGGGGTGGCGTGGAATGAAGGTAGAGAGGTCTCCTATACTCATAATCGTTGCCTTCATCGCTATACGTTGTGCTGTTGATGTGATGATGTTTGGTACGAGTCTTGGAGCCATCTCAATATCAAAGTCACGAGAAAACTCTAGGTAAGGTTAAGCCGACATTCCGTCGAAGTTCTCCCGAAGTTCTGCCGGCACGGTACGGATGTGGCATTGCGCCGGGCCGACAACAAATGATTAACGTGTTAACATCCACCGTCGCGACACTTTTTTGTCCATCACCAGTCTCATTGACGATCCCATCTAGCTTCACAACATGGACACAAATTTGTAGAGAGGAAGCGAGAACAGGCCCCAGCAACATCGTGTCAGGAGAAAGTGCGCAGGATGGGACGCCTAGCTTGGTATGCCGGGGTAAGTTGTCCTCGAGCTCAAGCTCCCGACAAAGGCAATGGGAAAGCTAACAAACGTCATTTCCTAGACTTCTACAGCCCTGGCAGCCGGTGTCGTCGTCGCTGCGTTCTATCAGAGAGCCAATTTCTACTCAGCATGCGTGTATTTGTCACAAAGCAACTTGTGCTTGATGGTATGGATGGAAGCAAGACGAGGTTTGGGGACATGGCTGATATTGAGCAGATTCTCCTCAACCTGATTCTACTTCTATATGCCGGCTTCATATGTGGCTTCCAAAGGCTCTGCTACGGATCCCTACGACCAATCGAAATCGAGCAGTTATACGAGAAGGGATGGTTCGCGATTACAGAAACATGCCTAGCGATGACTATATTCCGGGAGGAAGTCGGTGCTTGGTTCTTGGTCATGTTCGTAGGCCTATTGACTGGAAAGGTTTGGGGATGGATTGGCGATGGACGGGTTGAAGTTTTGGAACAGCAACCGCCGGCAAATCCGCGCCTCTTCCATATTCGATTGACAGCGTCCCTAACCATATCGATTCTATACGACGTCTGGCTGATGAACTACACAATCAACACTGTTATCCAGCAAGCTCGTCCGAATATGATGGTCATGTTCCTCTTTGAGCTTGCTATATTGACAACATGCTCTCTAGCGACCGGACTTCGATATTGTATCTCGTTGATTGAGGGCAAGATTATCAAGAAACAGACCGAAGAGAGGCTTATCGAACGGCGGAGGGAGGTTCGCGAAGAGCGTGCTGAGATAATCAGACAAAGAGAAGCAGTGGTGGCAAGTGGGACAGAGGATAGCGATGCGGCCCAGGCCAACACTCCATTGCCCTCAGAAGATGATGTGGACGAGATGGATATCGAGGTTCCGGGATGGGAAGCTAAAGGTCAATGGGTTCTTACCTTGGACCTTTGCATAGGTCAGTATGAACCGTTCCTAGAGAATATCCTAGCTAATATGGACTAGACTTTTGGAAGCTGTGCATTTACATTACGTTCTTCGTGGTACTCTTCATGTTCTATGGTCTTCCCATCCACATCATCCGGGATCTTTTCCTGACTGCCCGATCATTCACAAAGCGTCTTGCCGCCTTCCTTCGTTACCGTCGCGCCACAGCGGACATGAACACGAGGTATGAAGACGCCACAGTTGAAGATATACAGAGGGAGGACACCTGTATCATCTGCCGCGAAGAGATGAGACCATGGTCTGTTACGAATCCGCAAGAACCTGCAGCTGATGGGGCTCCTGCACCTCCAGCTCCTCAAGCAAGCCGAACGCCTTCAAGTCCAAATGAGCGATCGAGGCCAAAGAAACTGCCTTGCGGTCATATTCTTCATCTGGGATGTCTTAAAAGCTGGCTGGAGCGTCAACAAGTATGCCCGACGTGTAGAGCCCCTGTGGTTGGTAGTTCACAAGCTCAAGCAGCACAAGGTGCCGCTAACAACGCCAATGCAAATGCCAATGGCGCTCAACCTCCTGTTCCAGGACAACAAGATGGTGCAGGTGGACCACCGCCTCCAGCGGCTGCCCCTCGTGGTGGAAGACGTGGCATGAGAATGATAAATCTTGGACCTCTCAGAGTTGGATTTGGTCAGGCCAATCTTCAGGATCTTGCGCAAGGCATCGGTGCTCAGCAACCGAACCAACAGAACGATGTGGCTGGTAATGCCAGAGTTTATGGCTTAGAGCTGGGATTTCCTCGTAGGCGTGTTCAGCCACAAACCCAAGGGGCAGCCAATCTCACCGCACCATCTGCCACCTTGCAAGAGAACCTCCAGCAAATAGAACAGCAGATCGTGGCGGAAATTCGAAACCTTCAGATAACCCAGCAAGAGTTGCATTTGGTCCAGCGCTTGCAAACCGAATTAGGGAGACTTCGACAAATGCATAACGGCTCAAATGAGCCAGCGACAAACCCCCCTTTACCACGGCTGGGAAACCCGCCAGTCGGTACTTCAACTACACCCAGATATATCGTCCCATCTCAAGTTACCGTACCGCAGGTATCTCAGATGCAGCGACACGGTGCTCGACATAATACAGCGGCCATTCCTTCCGGCAGTAATGGCCTTCCACCTGGCGTAACCATTCCAGAAGGTTGGTCACTCTTACCGCTGCAAAGATTAGACAGTTTGGGCCATCCACAAAGTATTCAGAACTGGCAAACCCCTTTAGCCGGATCTTCACCAGCAGCAGAATATTCAGGATTGGCCCCCACAGCCACCTCTCAACCTGATACCATCAGCCCTATGAGTGGTTCTAATAATAATCTGACACCAACACCTTCCACAACGATTCATCCCGACCGTCGCTCGCAGCCATCATCAACTGATTCGTCCGATTCCAACACCATTCCTACGCCAACGTCTGTTCTGGCCGACATGACATCCTCGTCGTCGAACGTGGCCTCAAATACCACACTCCCTCGTCAGACCTTGCACAATAATCCTGCGATGGCTGCATCGATCGCATCAAGTGATGCGGGGAGTTTAAATCCTTCAACGCTTCCCAATTGGGGTTCATCTCAACTATTTTCGGGCCCGACTCTCACTGGCACTAGCCACACGACAACGTCACTGCCACCGCCTCCCGCGGACTCTGGGGATGCTGTGGCTCAGGCAAGCCAGGTGGTTGATAGCAATGCACAAGCACCCGCTGTGGCTGCGGCACCAGTCACTGTACAACATGAGATGGGTGAATCTGCCTCGGCTCGCGAAAAGGGGAAGGGGAAAGCCCCAGTGGCTGCTACGGTGGAAGATACCGTAGACGAAGCTGATATGGAATAAGTGGAATACGATACGATGCAAAGTAAAGAGTGTCTTGAGAGAGAATCATTGTATTTTGATACGATATGCATGGTGCGGCGTTTTTTGGGAGGAATGGGTAGATACTCATGAGCCTTATGCAAAATGGACTTTGGTTTAGGTTGGCCTTTGGGGCATGCAAAATAACCCCTCGGAGACCCGTTCTAGGTCACCATGTTTTGGCCATGCTTTTTAATCTATTTTCTTTCTGCATTGGGGCTTTTAGGATTTTTCAATGATTGTTCCTATGTGCCTATATTGCTACCCACCCACTCTTGTCCTACATGTACATTTCAAACGATCCTTCGCCCTACCACCTGTCATCTGTCATCTGTCGCCTGGTCAAACTCTTCCTTTATGGCACATTTCCATCACACACCTGCCGTTTTTTCGCGGAAGTATTCGTGATTTACGACTCACGGAATCATCAATCAATCAACCCGCCTTCCCTGCCAGGCCGCAGAAATTAGGTACGGAGTATGTCCGTACACATTTCTTATTCTATAGATTATCAAATCAAGAGATGATTGCTAGCGATGCTACCACGGAACGGGAACTACTAGAGCCGTGCTTACCTCTGGGGGTCGCGGGCATCCCTGCGATGGGGTTTGATAGGGCTGAGGCCGTTAAAGAGCTTAGATTACGACGAAAATTGATCCCTGGGATTAATCTTCTGTATGCAAAAGCCATCACTCGTGGGAGCAACCCCCGATTTTTGGTTTTTGGGGGATATGCGTGTCCCGTTCATTTGATGGTGTTGTAGAGAGAGAAAGGATGCGCTCTGCTTTGAAGAGGGAGGTGGAGGGGGGAGGCGGGCACGTACAGTAAGACGCTGGTCGGTAAGCACTAAGGCGGGTGTGGTTTTGGTACCCACGAGCAGCCACGGTCCAGGAACGTGGATATCGACCTTCTTGTTGTAGAAAGTGACGGGTGGGTCGGTCAAGGGGTAGAGGGGCGAAGTTTTCCGGTGGAGAGAATGAGATTTGAAAAGTTGGGATCCCATATGAAGGGGAAGGGAAAGGGGCCAGGTTTATTCCATGGTGAGAGGAAGTTTGATGGGGGTTTTAGAGTTTTGGTTGGGTTTGGTGGTTTGTTGATGTCTTGTAAAATGAATTGGATGGATTGACTTTGCTTGTATTTAATTAAGGGATGAACTATCCCTAGAATATGCTACTGGAATCATCTAGGCTTATGCTTGTCAATACTCTTGTTAATACTATGCCCAACGTATGTTGTGAGACTACTGAGATATTATTATGATATAGACGGAGAACGGAGATCAGCGATCAGAGAAACTTTCCTAGAACATCCAGAGGAGTTGGTACAAGCTCTATAGGAATCATTCTCTTTAAACGTCTATGATCGTAGACATTATGAAGAATTCCAACCAAAACTAGTGACTCTGCCGCTCTCAGTCCACAACAGCAAACGCATTCGCACCCTCCGGACAAGCGCCGGGCAGTTGAGTCTTCGCCTCGCTAGACTGGTCTCGGTGACAGAGTGATATGTCACTACGGTAAAGTGGTGGCGAGAGCGAAGTCGATCATAGAGGTGAATATTCAACGTTATATGAGCATGTGTATTAAGGGGAGAATATTTTCTCAACGCCACTGAGGATGCCGACAATAAAATACAGGATCTCGGACGCGTGACTCAATAAGCGATAGAGACCATCACCAGAGCTTGTATATCAATCCCATGGCGGGAGCTAGAATGCTGCTTGGATGATCGCGATGGTGGGACGGAATCTTGAATGTAAGGTCCCTGGGAGGCGATGGAGGAGCCCTTGCGAAGGCTTGGGTTTCTGGGGCTCCGAGGTTGGGATCCTCTTTGTAAAGGGTGGGAGAGGTTGATTACTGGCTCCATGCAGCTCCTACTTGTTTCCATAAACGCGACTCGTAGACTTGACTCTTTTCTCTTTCCGTAGATCTTGCCTCGGTAGTGTTCTCACGCTGTTAGTTGGGAGACATTTCACTCCAGAAGAGGAAGAGGTGCGTGGTGAGGGAACCAAAAACAGGATATGATGACAGATAGGTATCAGGATAGTAAAATGTGGACGTCACTTTAAGGCATATTGGAGTAAACCGATAAATTAGATCTTAAATGAGAAAGCTAATGTGGATTTGGTCAAACTGAGATAACTCCGGGGTCATCTATAGCAAATTGCCCTCCAAGGTGTCATTCAAAGGGTATGGAAACCTGGGAAATGCTGTACGAGTGCACTGAAATAACCTCGTTACCGCTCCAAATACCGTTGAAATCCATCCTTGCTCTTGATTCACCTCGTACGGATGTCATGGTTGCTTCCTCCCCGTCAATTCTGCATCATAGCTATCGGATCCCACCAAAGTCCATATTCCGACTGTTCAGCATTCGCCATCATCGAATCAAGCAGGGAGATCTTATGATCCGAGAAATTCGAGGGCCAATTCGCATCCGCATTACTCGTAAGTAAGGGCAGGTTGTTTTCTAGAGCCTGTGGATTGAAGTCCGTTTGTTCACTAAAGGAGGGCCATGATTCGAGGTCCGGCACAGGTCCTGGTGGTTGAAATTCATTGTTGGTAATGCGATTAAATGGTTGTGTTAAGACATCTATGTCGTCTAGATATTGAGGCAATGTATTCCATGTTGTGGGGCCTGGTGTTGGGTTTGTGTCATTAGATTTGCTTGTATCTCGATGGATGTTTCTATGTACCGACCGCGTTTTCAGGAAATCGCCAGACGAAGTGTCATCTGCAGTGGTCGTCCTGAGCATGTCGATGGCGGCATCATTCCCCCTTGGTCGTTTTATGCCTCTTTGCTCAATCGATACTCCATTCTCCGGTTTCACACCGTGATCATCCATAGTCCCTTCGAATTCATAGCCGTGGGATTTGGCCAGTGCCACAATTTCTCGCATTCCCTCAACATCGATTGATTGTGGGTAGTTCCGACTAATTTTCTGAAGCGTCGTTATGAATGTCTTTTGCTGCGATTCTAGGGTGCTGATATAACTATATTCCTTAGCACAGTGCAATCGCGAAGTGTCACTACCAATGCAATCACGGAATAACCTACTCTCTCGAAGCAGCTTTCAGATCTCCGGGCTCACGCTTTCTACTTGTACAAAAAACCTCGTCTTGCTGGCAGCGTTGACAAGGAATTTCACCATTGCACTGTAATACTATTGCCTAAGAAGCTGCATAGACTTGCCAATTGGATGACATACCTTTATCTTTTTAACTCGACATCGCTCACAAGCCTTCTGAACTCTTGCTCTGCTAAATTTTGCAAGTGATTGTTCTGATTTTGGGGCCGGGCTCTCTGTTCTCTTCTGTGAGGGGTTTGCTCGAGAAGTGATGAGAAACATGGTGAAACAGTTGTCTTTACCGGAAGACACTTAGGGTAATATGGGAATCAAAGAGGGGCACAATTATTGTGTACAAACCTACAAATACATGTTGCTGTCAGCCTTTTAAAGAAGACCATTTTTGAGGAAACGAAGCCTAGAATGAGGGATTATTGCCGCAACCTCTTACTCATCGTAACTATTGTACCACGTGGGAAGAAAGGGAATTGCACGGAAATGCTAGGAGAAGGATGAAAGCGTGGCAATTACAATGACATCGAAACGGTTTGCAGATGAAGTAAATGTTACGTCAAGTCATGCATCTCGGTGGTGACATTCCGAATTTCCGAGATGTACATATCTCGCTTCGCTTGGTCAGGAGGCCCCCGAGCGATTCCCGAGCGCTGTGTATACTTTATCCGTACAGCTACATATTCTCTTCTTGGGCACAAGGGACAGGGTATCTCGCTGCTGTGGTAGAGTTAATATGTTAGGTCCTATAAGAAACAAGCAGCAATGCGGTGATATTTTCTAGGCAGCCAAACTAGTGAAAGTGGTCGTGTGAGTATTACATATACCGCACATCGGATCGAGAAATTGTCGTAGGTTGAAGCTGGAAAGCGCTCGGGAAAAGGCGCCGACCAGATAGTAAGATCCGCACGGAGGAGACGTGCTGATATTACCAGCGACACTTCCATGAATACAACAGCGAGAACGGCCATGATACTGTTGCCAGCATCCCGGGGTAAGTTTGAAATGGCTCTGCTCCAGTAGCACTGCAGTAAAAAGTCGGTGAAGTGTTAGACAGAGCAAAGAAAATATCGCGTATAAACGACCAGAACGAGCCGCAGAATCCCAAATGGTGGTCCATGAAACAGATCTGGGCCGTCTTTGAAACTGGTTTGCCACATAAAAACATGTAAGAGGTCAGCTTTACATGCTTCGCAAACCCCTTTATCAACATCGCCTTTTCGACTTCTACTGACGTCAGGTCGCGGGTTGCTAGGCTCCCGAAGATCGTGACAGAGTTCGAATCCGTTATTTCGAGTCCAAAGGGGTTGAAATGGTCCAAAATCGAGTGTATTTCGCCAGGATTTTGTAGGCAGGGTGGTTAGTTCTTGTATTGTCGATTGCGGCAACCTACATCCAAAAGGGATAAGATTGAAGAGAGATTTTTTCTTTCATCAGCAACCTCTTCCCAAATCATGAGGTGTACTTAGGCACACACTACTTTGACGAGGTATAATTTGATGGTGGATGTCTGTTGTGTGTTATGACTTGTAGGCGAGAGGAAACATTTCAACGGAAGATTTCGAGGTATTTATACTCGTTACGAGACACTCACTGTGAATTTCCGGGATATCAAATTTGATGACGACGTTTGCTTCTGAAGATTAGAATATACTATAAAGAGATTCCAGCCTAACCAACTCCGCATTTAAGCTCCCTACTTCTAGAGAAGCGACCTACTCACAGGAAATAGTACTACCTCTGGTGCTAGTGCTCAGTAGGTGTATGTACGTAGACCTACCATCCGATTCGATGCCGACGCCATGTACTGTACAGCACAGTACCTGGTTACTCGGCGAGGAAAAACTTTGCTCTCTGTGGAGTTGAGGGCTTGGCTTATCTAGTTTCTCGACAACAAAATTCTATGGACGTGCATTCCTTCAGGAGACGAACTCTTCTCTCGGGGGTATATTTGAATGATACCCGGGTCAAAACCGGCTGCACACACTGGTCATGGATCCCTCCCAAGGCTTCCTCGTCAATTTCCGCTGCTGCCTTACAACAAAACTCAGCCGCCCTGCAATATACGAGTCCTACGTTCACGCACCCTCCACCTTAACCTTCACCTTAGAGGGCAAAAAGCCGACATGACTACAATCACCTTACTGCTTTTCGAAGACAGAAAGGGACCATTCACCAGTAAGCCGTGAATCACAAGTAATCATCATTGACAATTGCTCCCTGAAGCCCCATCAAATACCCTATTCATCCTCGATAGATGTTTGCTTCTTAACAGATAGCCCAAGCACAATTGGGAGGCTGATTCTTTGTATCTCTTGTCACACACATTGTAGACAAGGACTAGAGGAAAGAAGAGCCGGCTATGAGGAGCGAATTACTCTGTTGAGACAAAAGATCAAGGACCTCGTATCGATTCCAACTTATACGTTTCCGACAGTAGTAAAATTCTCGTAACGAAATTCCTCATCCATACTAAGATGTAATTTAGGTGAACTGTGAAGAGAAGTTTTTCAACTTTCCTGTTACAATTAATCAATACTATGCGTTTTAGGAAAAGGTGCCCATGGTCTCTGCTCTTCGAAGAAATTTCTACTCTAGAAGCTGCCGAACTTTCTAGGTTTCAAGAGGCGGTGTGATCTCCATCTGACAGCTTCATGTCCAGCGGCACATGAGTAGTGTGGATAATTTCGAAAGCTATCGACACTTACTCGGTGAATATAGGAGAGTCTTAGATATATGAAAGACGGCCATCAAAGATAGGGGTAGCTAATCGCAACGCTCGAGCCTTGGTACAAGCAAAAAATCAAAGAAAAAGAGGTGAAATCATCTATCCCATACACAATTCCACTGCAACTAGCAAGAACGCCAAAAAGGGAAATACGTTAACACCTCAAATCGCTCAAAACGCACCCGGGCGTAGCTTCGTCATCCAATTAATCATTCAGAACACTGTCATTATCCTGAAGCTGCGAGACCTCCTCAAGAACTGGCGCAGCGTTGAAGCGCAAGGTCAGAAGTAGTATTAGCGTAGGGATAGAATTCAGAAGCGGGGTTGGTGGTAAGGATTTAGTTATGGCAATTGTGGTACAGGAACAGGAGCGGGGCTGTATTGAAAGAGACCAAAATGTTTCATGGGGTCTAGCTTATTTAACAAGGATCGTATCTGGAAATGAATTCAAGTTAGCAGTTATTCTCAGGAGGGCGAATCCACGTGATCTGGTTGGCCTATATCTAACGTGGACGGATATGCTCGAGGCAGAAATTATAGAAGCTTACCTTGGTCTCTAATTCCATCCGACGTTCCCTCAATTGGAAACTCATGGCCATCAAGGTTAGCCAGAAGGAAAAGGAATCTGACATGAAAAGATCTGGCCCTTGGGGACTGTATCTAACATCTGTTGGCCACAAAAGGTCCACAATGTCCTCCCCAGTTACAGTGAAGGCAGGTGATGTTAATGAAGAGACGTGGGTGACATTTAGGCCACTGGGATAGGACAATGAATTGATACAAGCGATGGTGCTCCAACGAAAACGGGATAGCTGGAATGCTGGTCCCATGGAATGGGCCTCATAGCAGGAAGAGTCGATTCTTGGTAGACGACTAGGAGCTGTGCAACAATTTAGAAACGCGATTGCCAGGACAATTAGGGACTTACGTAGGGAGAAAAAAAAGTGGTTGGAATAGAAAACTGGTGTGGCTTCTTCGTTGACGAGCTTGCATGTTTGGAGGAGGTGAATGGCCGGACAGTGAGACGCTGGCATTGGTTCCGAAGGCTCTCCAAATAAGGAAACAACAAAATGTTGCGGGAAGATGAGAAGATCCTCGTATAGCTAAAGAAGATTAGTGGTAAGCTTGCAGTTTAATATTGTGGTAGAATGAAGCGGAAATATCAAACTCACCGTCATACGGATTTCCACAGCCAGATCCATAAAACAGAATCGGCCCTTGGTTCTCACGAGGGCATTGCTTGCTCGCTCGATATCCGTGGGCACGTTTCTGTTGCCATGTCTGGTTCGTAGTTGAGCTTTGTTGACAGCAGCTCGGCACTTGGAATCAACGTTGTCCGAATGGCTTCTTTGTGGTGCTCAGCTCCGCTTCCTCTCCTTTCCATGGTTGGCGAATCGATTGACTCGTGATACCAGACCCGGAAAGGAGGGATTTCAGCAGTTGCGATGCGAGGCCAGTGTTGTTGTTGTAGTTGTAGTTGTCGTAGCTGTTCGGAGGTAGAATAATAAGCGGGAAACTGACAGGCTACGATAGGCGAAGTAAAATATAGCTTCCGCATTTGGCCCCGCTTATATTCTGTTCCCAGCCCTTGAAGCTTGCATGTCGGTTGGCGACGCTGATAGGCAAGGAGAGGAGATGGCGCTCCGTACCGTCCTGCAGCCTGGCGCTCTAAGGTTACCCGTCGCCTTACTTACACGTGGTTGCCGGAATATAAACTAAAAATAACGTAGTGTAACACGGCGTTTTGTACTTATATCCTACAGTAACGTAAAGCTTGATATTATCCTGCATAAAACCATGCATATACTCGGCGTCAATCCGTATAAATCATGAGGTAAATTAGCTCTGAAATAAGGCCTCTGGCATGCTTAAGGCATTTACGGTAAGAGTCGTAGGTGTTTAGCAAAGAACTAAGTCGTATTCTAAGCTCTTGTATTAATTACTATCAGCATAATAAAGAACCCGATGAGTGCTACTACGATTAGGAACCCTATCGAAAGCGCCAAAAACTTTATTGTTCTTGTTGGTTTGAGAGTGATTAGGAGCTATTTTTAGTAGACGCTAGTAAATACTAAGCCTCCGATTGGTCTAAATAGTTGCTGCCTGATGCAGAATATAATGTTCGTCAATGCTTTAGCATCATTTCCATTTATGTACCCCTATACGTGTAAACGCACTACTTCGTAACTTCGTAAGTACGGGTTCCCGGGATTACTAGGCAGGTCCTAGGTACTGTACTCCGTAGACTGAGTCTTCGGAGACGTATCCTCACTGGCAGGAACTCACCTCTGCGACTCTGCCTAAGACACTCGTCTCATGATTTACAGTATATAACCTACAGGGCGAAATAAGCAGATATAAAATATAGGAAGTCACCTCTGTAGCTCTGCCTAGGGCAGCCACAAAACGAACAATATAACCCTTACAATATCATATCTCTTACAATATTGTATCATATCCCTTACTGTACTATGCTTACTATCACCACCCCTCCGCCCCCTAAATATAGGCTATTCAGTGGATAGAGTGAATGGATTGTATATCGAATCATAGTGTGGCTTTGCTGGCCCACACACTAACACAATTTAGGGGGATAGTAAAGTACAGTATAACATAAGTACTGTATAAATTATACCGTTAAATCCCCACCAGGGGTTACAGGAATTCCGACTGGGCACAAGGGGTTGCAGGAATTCCGTTCGCACCTTACATAAGCACAACTTCAGTGTTAAAATCACTTATTATTTAATTATATACTTAATAACTACCACAAGTCACTTTTAATTAGCTTATCTGGGTACTCTACGAGCTGGTCTATCCTTTGAGGCATCTCAAGTATACGCGCACGTACTTCTGCTATTGTAATCAAGCTATATTCCTCCTGAATTACCTTTTTATACTCCTCGTTATTATGTCACGTTCTCTTCTTAACACGGGCTTTTAAGATGTTCCAAATAGCCTCCTGAGGGTTTACATCTAGTGAGCGGGTAGGGTGTTCAATTGTTTTAATATCTGCGGCCTTCTTAAGCTTATCTTGAAAGGAATAGGCCGGTGAGGTAGTGTGTGACCGTGAGACTTGTCGTTATCCTCTTGTAGGATAACGACAAGTCTCCCACCCCTTTAGAGTAAAGTGTAGGCGTAAATTATGTATTGCCTAGATTAGCGTAGGTAAAATGTACTCGGAATAGTACTTTCTAGTTATTGAATTGCCTATAGGATTGACTTTAACCGGATGCGGCGCCGACGCCTCCCAAAGACGTATTCTTTTCTTAAACTCCTGGTTAGATTTATATCGTGAACGGCGAGGCTTGCTTAGGCGTTTAGGTTGTTCGATATGCGGTTCCTCGTCGTGATAAAAGGTCTATTCCGTCGCTATGTCCTACTAAATACACCGCCCAGTAACATGTAAAGATACGCTAGTCTTCTTGCCCCTTAACTGTATATTCTCTGGCTCTGTGCATTTACCTCTTTCCCGGAGGATGAACCCCGCTTACTGGGCACTTGGGTCGAAGTGCGCCTCGTCCGAAAAGACCTAGAATTGGTAGGTGTCTTCGATAGACTTTCCTTGGTACTTTCGGCCATGTTTTAGACGAGTAGCGACGTTTGCGGACGAGAATGAGGATTTGGTATATGCCATTTTATAGCGCTTGTCTCCTTTTGTCTCCTGCTGTAATCTCGTGGATAATTGGCGGCGTTGAACATCGATTCCGTGGTATTTAATTTGAGCCTCTAAAGCCTGGTCCCGGACTGGGTTTCGCGACGGCGATATAATCATCTTACAGGTTTCTTTTGTGGCTTTTGACGTCCTTCCTAGAATATTTGAAAGCCTACGCGTTCTATGGTATATAGGAGACCTAATTTCATCGCGTTGCTTAAGCCATTTCTGGGCTGTTCTCTTAGTGATACTAAATGGGTCGTAAATAGAGGGTAGGGGTTTCTAGGACCCTTCACGATCTTAATCACGAAAGAATTCGATTTTCGTTTTAGAGGTACACTCTCCTGCATGTATAGGGCGATCTGGTGTAGTTTGGCGCGTCATCGAGCGTGTGGAGGGTGCCATTATGCTGGTTAAAGTGATTGTTATGAATTATTACGATTGTTGATTTTTGGTGTTGTGCTTATGTAAGGTGCGAACGGCATCAACAGTGGGTGCAGTTACTCTGTACGCACGGGCCAGCCTCACCAAAATGAAGAAGATGAAAATAGTTGATATTTGTTCTAATTATAACGTAACATCACCACTTGTTCCCTCTAATAGGCCCTCCACCTGATCTAATTAGGTCTACGCATCTTCTAGGCATATCGGCAATACGGTGGCGGATATCCTCTAACGTTATTTTTGACCATTCTTCCTATAAAGCCTCCTTTATATCCTCCTCCGAATCAAAGATACGACGCTATAATCTTTACTTTATAATAGCCCAAATACTCTCTATAGGGTTTAAATCAGGACTCTACGTAGGATAAGAGAGGTTTTATATATTATAGCGCTCCTTATACTCCTACGTAAGACCTTGTTTCTATATACTATATAAAGAGTTACTATCCTCTTATAATAGCTATAGTTTATTATCGATTTTACGTATACTCTTAATAGTAGTAATATAGGTAGGTACGAGATGCTTAATATAGTACTTTTAAGTTATTACGTTACCTTTAACCTTAACTTCTAGGTCGTGAGGCTTCCCTGTATCCTATTACGGAGTTGGAGGAACTAGGGGCCGAGCACGTGTAGTATGTGACACGTACGTACTAGCATCTTATATTTAAGCTTCCGTTCCTCTAGAACTCTCTTCTCTCCTCACTTTATTATTCGCTTAATATAGTAGTTTCCGTTTAACTCCGTATTTATTATAGTAAGTAGTAGTTTACTTCACACGGTTATATTATAATAAAGTTACCGCTTCGTCTAGGAAGGCCTACTATAATATCCTACTTTGTTTATTTGTTTATTTTTACCTTTTTTCACGTTATACATCACTAAACGTAGTGTATGTTATATGTCCCTAAACGATAGCCACATAAACCCCCCCCTTAAACGCTCGCGGAAGACGTCATAGAGGTAGAGGTCGAGGTAGAGCCTCCCCTACTCACACGCCTACACAAACCGTTAGAGCCTTAATTACTGTCTAGCCGATAGATAACAAATCTCTTCTCGAAGAACAATTCTAGGACGAGTAACGTAGCGAAAGCTCTCTTCTCTCGCCACTACTAATTACTCCTATATAGTACGACCAGATTATGACGAGACTTGACTCCCTTAGCTAGGATAATACTTAATTACGTACAGCTGTCTAGGCACATAACACTATCCCTACTATTAAGAAAGGTAGAGTAATTACTAGACGTACACGTTAGTAGAATGCCCTAAGGAGTTCTCTACATATCTCTATAGGCCAGAACCGTTAATCTAGATCTCCACGACGAGCTAGGGTAAGCTCTCCCTTAAGCTCTACTATTCGAAACGCGAGGCTTAGCGCTAAGGTTAAGGACGTGCCCTAATTAGACGACGGAAACAACCCTTCCTTACTTTAGTAGTAACTCCTACTTAGAAGTAAACTAGTAGTAAACTCGGACCACTTTACTAGCGAATTAGATAAGAAAACACATGTGTTTACTTATACAACTAGTAAGGCAGCTACCTTACTTAAGATAGTCATAGTAGCGGAAGATGACCTAGAAGACGCCTTCCTAGATTAGGAATCTATAGTTAAATACCTGGTCACTAGCCTCCGGAACCTACATAAGAAAGCCGATATAAGGTATAAATATAAACACCTTAGAATGGAATTAGACGACTCATTCTTCGACTTTAAGCTTAAGTTCTTATAGCACGCCACCCGAGGTAGGATCGCTAAATTAGAGTGGAAGGATGACCTGTACGATAAGCTTACTAAGCCCCTATAGGACGAAATACGTATCGAGGTCTAAAAGATAAGAGACTTTAATAACTTCGCCGACCTTACTTCTAGAACCGACGTAAGGCTTAAGCGAGACAGAGCGAGAGCCTAGGCTATAATCGAAACTAAGAGTCGTACTAAGCTTAGACGTTCCGTTACTCCTCTCTTACTTCCGACTACGTCGTAAGCTAAGACTAGTACTACACCCCTCTTATCTCGTTACTTAACTCCTATAAAGTAAATTATTAAAAGACGTGAGACTACGGTCTCTCCGCCTAATATCACTTACTATAATTATAGAAAATCAGGTCACATACGCCCTAAATGCTCTCACCCTAAGCGAGATGTAGACCTTAATAAGATTATAGAATAGGAGGAAGAAAGCGAGTTAGGAGAAGACGACGAGCTGTCGGGAAATGAAAGCGCCTAAGAGAAGACTTCTTTTTAGGCGAGTTAGTTGATTTAGCTAAGCTAGATCTATAGTAGTTAATAAGTGGAAAGCATATAACTGTTTTATGTAACTTATCTATAAATAGATACGTACTTTCTTTGTAAGCACTTATTAACTCTAGAGTAAATAGATTCGCATTTATTAACTAAACCACGGTAGTTAACTAGGCTAAATTCCTAGGAATTAAAGCTTAACGACTACCACGCCCTGTCCCTGTCTTAGGATACAATAGACAAAGCGGAGTAAGCATCTCTCACGTTCTTCGCCTATATCTTACAATTAATAGACGACGACAATTAAACCTACCATTTATAATTACCCCCTTAGGCTCTCACTAAGTAATCCTAGGACGAAAATGGCTTAAGTACTTCGGGATTACACTCGATTATTAAGCTAGACGCTTAACTTAGCCCCTAGAGTACTACGCGACAACTCCCTAGCTACAGAACGAGACAATCATCCCGTAAGTAGTAATTGTACTAAAACGACTAGTACCTTCCTATTAAGCCGATATAGTTAGGAGAGATAAAGTAATGTTAAAAGAAGAGAAGCGACGACAAGGCGGACGAGTTACAAGTACTACAATTAGTCGATTACCTTCGCCTACTTCGCCTTCGCCTCCGCCGCTAAATAAACAGTCAGAAGTTGTTATAGGAGAGGTAACACCCCTAACAAAGCAACTCCGCTAGTTTAAGCCGTAGCTTTAAAGGCGTATAACTTATAAGTTAGAGCTCCGGAAATCTCTACACTAGATAAACGACAGGCTCTAAGACAAGCAACGAGCTTAGGATCTAGCTCTCTCGCGCTCGCCTAAGCCGCTGTGGAAGCCCCAACTGTATTTAGCTACTACTCTAGACATTTCTCTAATTTCTAGTCACGCTATACACC
>MU251399.1:99757-153165 GCA_019669835.1 Amylocarpus encephaloides | reverse complement strand
TTATAGAGGGCAGTCCCTTTTAAATGTTTCTTGAGAAATACTCTCTTTACCCTACCCCAGAAACCAAATTCTGACTCCTGCATAAGGCTCTCACCTCTTCAAAGGAAGGACATCAATAACAGCAAACACACATTCGCAGATACTTGATCAAACAAAGTGATAACCCAATTACGCACGCGCATAACAGCACTAGCCCACGAGGGACTAATCATTTGGACAAAGGAAACAAGGAAAGCCAGGACTGTCACGATGGTGGGTATTAGACCATCGCTAGCAAAGTACTGGGTTGGCTATGTTTCAAGCACCGTAAGAGGATGGCTGACATTGCCATTTTAATGTTGGAAAGAAAACAGTTCATGAGAATCTAGGTCCGTGTTGGGATTAGAAACCGTAGTGTCTGCCAACGGGTCCTGAGTACCTTGAAATGAAGGTTCATAGTAATCATTGTGACCCTCAAAGAGAGGTGGTTGAGCCTCGAAATCAAAGATTTCGAAGGGATCGATATTTGATGTCAAGTCACGTAACGACGGGGCAGTTATTTGCTGGATTTGGTCCGAATTATCAAGAGGAATTGACAAAGCAGGATAATTGTATGGCGATACATCTTCATAAAGAAGGTCCGGGTTAGAGTGCTGCGACATATTGCCGCTAGGAGATGCAGTGAGCGACGGTGCGGGTCTAGAGTTAAGTTGATAGGTCTGAGCAGAGGCCATGCTTGATTCCCCTGGGTCGCCGTTTAGGTCATGGAGGAAGTCGGTCTGTATGTTGGCATGTTGAAAGATGTCATATCGGCCGTGGTAATTGCTTTCAAACTGGGGTCGGACATCAAGATTTAGATCGGTGTGGTGCACACTCGTGTGGATTATGAGAAGTTTGTGCTGACGTCGGATATTCTTCATTGACCCACGAACAACAGACTGCCAGTCGGAAAGCCTGCCACATCCCTCTACAAGGCGTTCTCGAAGCTTAATCTCGAGTGAGATCAGCCAGCATAGGAAAGTGCCTTCGAGTCCAGACGGGATCTAGTACTGTCAACATAGTCCTTCATGACAACACAAATATGCTTACCTGAGAAGACAGTGGACCATGCTTAAGCGCCGCTATGAAATGAGATACCGCTACCGCTAGAAATGAGATAGCAGCATAGGCATTTCGTTCTTTGGAATCGACGTCAAAGTCCATGTAATTCTGGCGGGTGGCACACATAATGCAGTCAATGAGCTGCCGGGCACGTGACATGTAGACATGTCTAAAGGTAAGGGATACAGAGGGGCATATGCAACCTCGACAATATCGCATGCTGGCGATGGCGCGATACCAAGAGCAACGACAAGCCAGAGCATAATACATGCAAATAGTCCAGTGTGGCCTCAGTGGGTGGCCATGCAACACAATTTGGCATTGCTTCGGCATCGATCTAGGCCCTGGAAAAGTTCGGAAAATGATACTGACGGGCAACTTTCAGATACCAATCTGTCGAGCAGTAGCCAAGCTAGAGAACCGAGTTTGCCCGTTCGAGTTTTGACACGAGACCATGATGGCTCGACTGAGGGATCCGGTTTCGATAAAAGTAAGTAGAATAACTAGACTATGATTTGACCATGGCCAAGATATACTAATACTGATGAGCAGATTACCGCGTACATCATAGAAGATCTTTCAAACTCGGTAAAATCTTCAAGGTTTTTTGGTCGGAACCCTCAGGAACAACGAACAGGTCAGTGGCAAGCGAGGTGGGGGGAGCCAAAGGAGAGAAGGAGTTCCATGCAAAGGTACGGCGATTCTTGGTTGTTAGACAGTGGGAGGGACATTGCATTGGCCTCGCACTCCACACTTATGGCGGACAAGGCACGAAAAAACCTGGCGTTCGTCCAAAAGACCACGCTGTTGTCTATGAGAACACACCTTCCATCGCCCCTGGGGAGGAACTTGATTTACCTTGTATCAGGTTCGTCCCAAATGGACCTCGAGACAGGCTTGATCCGATGACTCGACTCAACTACGCCAAAATATATACCGTGGAATGCAACGTGAAAGTGTGTTTCATTGGTGCTGTCCACAAGGAATCTGTCCTTGATCTCATAAGGACATACAACTCAATTCACACCCCACTTTCGATACCAACTCCAGACAGGGTAGAGTCGTCTGGGAAGACGTTGACCTCAAAAGCTGAGCGATCCAATTACGTCGTCTCCGAGTTGAACCAGTCTAGTAATGCGTGGCCACGCTCGTCGATCGCTAGTACTAAGTACCCTAATGATTTTCATTATTCGGTACCCACGTACAGTTCACGCCCGATCGCTAGCAATGAGCCCATTCCTTCCTATGCCCCCTCGGCATATACGTACGGGTCGGATGAGGCATACTCGTCGAATGCCGGCGGTCAATCCACGCCTCCATATCATACTCCAACCTACCTATACAGTGCGACTGAACCATACCCACGCACCGGCTCCGGCTCCATGCCAGAATACCACATAGCAGCCCACAGTCCCCCGCTGCCATCAGTCTTGACTAGGCCAAAAGACATCAAGGAAGACCCTGCTCAGCCGGCCGAGTCGAAATACTTCCACAAAGAACCTGTTCAATTGACTGTGTCCAAAGATATCAAGGAAGAACCTACTCAGTCGACTAACAAACAAGTTGGCCTTGGCAGCACTTCCAAAATTGATAATTCAAAGGACAAAATTGACGATCTACTTGATAAATAGCTACGTTTTGGACATAATAATCGCGATAAATCAAGCCGGATCACGTGGGTGGATGTCATTTTGTAAGATCACAAGTGGGGAACAGTTGAGTTAATAATCACTAGCGTGTATTACAGGGTTTAGCACTAGCCTGTAGGTACTTAAGAAGGAGAGAGTGTAGACTCTTTTAACTCTCTAGTTAGTCTAATTCAAGTTGTTACTAAAGTACAGCTTCCACACTCTTGTCTATATAGCTACATGTGGCAAGAGAAATGTTCGTTGCTAGTGCTTAGCCATTAGCATTGGCGCTCCTGGTGCTGACTCAACCGCCCCTTGCATTTAAATCTCTCCCAGTTCCCTTTTCATCCAAACCAGACTACTTCTCGAATAATCAAAAGCACCTATAACGTGATAGTTATAAGCCTAGTTGGTACCTAGCTTCTCAAATTCTTCTATGATACGTTTGGCTTCTTAATTCCAGAGAGTCGCTCTCACCACTGCCTATTATTCACGACTTTCCTCTAGATACTAAAGTTGGGTTGGAAAATCCCCAAAAATAATCCTAATGAGTGTCAAGAAGGGAAACTTGACAGCGCCTGTGACACCCACTTCGAGTGACCACAATCAACCACAGGCCCCAGAGAGCGAAGGTCAAGAAAGGTACATCTCACAGCGTCCCCAAACCCACAGCCTGTCCACGAGATCCCGCCTTATTTCCCCCTTTCCTCAGGAAGCACCTCAACTCGCGTCAGCACTGTATCTGACCAAGATTCCGCCTCCAGCCTCCACCTCCTTCTCTCGAGCACCCCACCCCTCAAAACACCTAACATGAACCCTCATCTTCCCCAGCCTCCACCCCTCAAAACACCTAACATGAACCCTCATCTTCCCCAGCCTCCACCTCCTTCTCTCGAGCACCCCACCCCTCAAAACACCTAACATGAACCCTCATCTTCCCCAGCCTCCACCTCCTTCTCTCGAGCACCCCACCCCTCAAAACACCTAACATTAACCCTCATCTTCCCCAGCCCCTTGCAAGCCGCCATCTCCTTGTCCTCCCCCGTCCCCCCTCCCCCCTCGCCGGCCTCCCCAGAAACATAAACCCCACACCGCGGACAGAACAACACCCCCTTATAGTTCGTCAACGGCTGCAAACCGCTCGTGACAACCGCGACCTCATCCCCCTCGGGACACGTCAGCTTCGCAGCGGAGGAGTAGCAGAGATCACAGCTGCATCTCTGGCCATCCGGAAGCGGGAGCTTGGCGGCCAGGCCGAGGGTGGTGGCGCCGCAGTGGCAGGAGCCGTGGGAAGTCGTGCCGGCCGTCGCAGCGACGGCAGGCCACGGGGCATGGAAGAGATGGGAGTCGTAGTGCGGCGGCAGGGCGGCGCCGTCGAATCTGCGGAAGCGTGAGTGAGGAATTGCGGCGAGGACGGGGACGGGTGTGGCAGCTACTTATCAATCGGGAGAGTGGCGACGTCCACGTCCGCGAGCAGACGCGCCTAGGGCGTCTCGTTAGCATGGAGGATGATTCTCAGGGGAGGAGACTGACATTGACACCGATGGCATTCCACGCGGGCCAGTGGTGTCGCTGCCCCATGACGCCGTTCCCACACGTTGGGCAAAACTAGCCTCGTCAATGCTAGAACCCTCCCTATCCAAACAAGTCAACATACCCTATGCACCATCCTCCGTCCTGCAAACTCATACCCTCTCAAACTCTCCACCCCCTTCCCCTCCTCAAACACCAATCCCCCCTCCCGAGGAAAGACCCACGCATACCCCTTCCTGGAGCAGATGCTACACGTACACTCGTTGGCGGACTTGATCTCGGGGAGTGTGACGGAGAACTTGACATTCCCGCAGTGGCAGCCCCCTTGGTAAGTTCTGAGGTTGGCTGGAACCGTGGTTTGAGCCAGAGAGGGAGTTGGGGTTGTGGTCGACATATCGAGGGAGTGGTGGCCGTGATGAATATGGGATGATGTGTACTTGGGGATTGGAAGATTTGAAAGGGAAGCGGTGTTTGTCGGTTGCAAACGATGTGTATGGTAGAGGATAGCTGTAAAGTTTCTGACACTGAACACTATGATAGAAAGACAGGATGACAATATGACTGGCGATGACCACATTTAAATATCCCATTCTCTCGATTCTCACGTCCCCCAACCAGTCGTCGACGGTTCTTGTTGAGGCCAATCCCTGACGTCTTACACTAGGACATAGTAAGAAAACACATCCACAAAACCGACTCGGCTTCTGTGAAAATCCCACTGCTCCTTTACTCATCGAGGAAAGAAGATATCCGGCCCCAAAAGAACCACCGAAACTATCGCTCAACAATTTGCGCCATGTAGATTGCGCTCCGAAAACCCAGCATCAGCAAGAAGGATAAGCGGTCAAGGCCAGGCACCATAGGTGTGAGGATTGAAGACACATACTGAGAAGATGAAGAAGGGTGACCGAGGAGTACGAGCATCTCACGGAGACAGGCTAGCTACTAGCATGATCAAGCGAGAGAGAAGGGGGGCAGAGTCGAGTCAACACCCCCGAGGCACGCCTAATTTGTGGAATGTCAATACTTCGTATAGGGGCCGAGAGAGGGCTATGCGGATTACCAGGTTTCATCAGGAAACTGCCCCAAATGTCTCCTCACCACTGCATCTCAACAAAATAATCGTTTAGTAATCATCTCTGATTTCGTCTCTAGAACGGCGCGTCTTTCTACCGAGTCCGTCAATCCCATCTCCTCCTGTTCCACACAATTGGTCAAACGATGATGACCGCGGTATCACCTGCGAGTAAATATGTTTCTGTCATGTACAGCCTTCACCACCAAGATTGGCCCCAACCCCACGATCGTCCAACCCCAAGCCCCAAGCCTCCAGCTATACCAGTCTTGGATTTAAGCACACTCTTTGTGAAACTTGGGGCCATGCTTCGAAGACTCTCGACACCTATGCTCCTCTTGTTCTTCAGAGCAACTTCCAAAATCATGTTTCGGTCCTGATCGACAATGTCACTTCGGCGATAGGGCTGTGAGCTACTGCCATCGGATAAGCTTTCATCAAGATTGGAAGAAGTAGCGGAAGATGAGCTGTTCCGTGTTGCCATTATCTCTTCTTCCATGCGATAAAAACCCTCTGCATCAAAATTTCCCCAGAACTCGCCTGAGTCGCGACTGCGGGAGTTTTTGCGCAGATCACTCCAGATCTTTCGAGCGGGATCCATTTCTTCAGGCGATGTTCGCACCTGCGTGTAGGATGGTAGTCGTGTGAAAGGGTGTGCGACATTCTGCACACTTTGTGATCTTGAAAGACGACTAGAAGAATCCTCCAAATGGTGCCTGGGGGCATATACAACAGTGTTCGTTCTGCTAGGAGGATGGTCATACGGCTTCACTGTCTCCTCACCTGATCCCTGTGCAGAAATGGGGCCTGGAGCAAAAGGGGATGATAGTCTATCGTCCAGCAATCGAGCTATGACTTCATCCGCTTTCGCGGCCGATAGTCGATTTCTGACGATACTCATGAGATGGCTAGGAACATCCAAAGTCCGGGAGGCTCGTGGAGACCATGCCGATCGTGTGTCGCATCGTTTAACGGCTGCTCTGACATCCGTGATTAGGTGAGTCGTGGATAGACTAGATCCATCTACTGTCTGCTTGCCGTAATCATCATTCGCAAAACCAGAGTGTTTGTAGGACAGAGAGATGCTTAAATAGTGATGCTCAGAGTCACCCAGGTGAGTTTCTAGGTCAGCAATGAGTTTCTCATTGGACGACCCTTGAGAACCCGACGATGAGGTTGCCCTTCCCAGGCTGACCTTCGCAAGTATAAGTCGAGTCTGGCCAGCTCGAATTGGCTGCGTGTCATGGAGGTCTCCAATAAGTTCTGTGATGTAGCATGTTGGAGCAGGTAGGAGATCTACACGCATACGGTGGAGATATCCATAACGCTCTGGAAGAAAACATTAGCGTTGAACGTTCATACCAATACATTACAGTCACTCACCTGAACAGTAAACATCGCTTGAGTTAGAGGTATGCCGAGTATCGGATTGATTTCCCTTATGAAACCCCTCGGCGGGTCGCAGAGTACCCGATATTTCGATTGCAATCCAGAAGCCGCAACTCAATGAGTCGACGATTTCACTTTGTGGAGTGACGACGATGCGGGGAGCCAAGACAAGCTTTATAGAAGAGCTAAGTAGTGGTCGTGTGTTAGAACCATAGGAGGAACTTGGTGCTTCATCTGATGAGTATGCTCGTAACCCAACAGGCACATCATCGATGCTAAGGTTTTCTGGTTCGACAAACTTTCCGTCGACTTCGTACCCTGGTGATATCGTTGAAGGAGGTGGAACAAATTTATCAGAAAGTCTACTTTTGCTGCGAGAAAAACGGCGAACAAGCGTATCCTTGTTTGTGACTGGGATCGGTTCGGATGGCCGGCGAAGTCTTGTTTTTTGGGGAGTTCCTCGGCCACCAATCGCCTTGAGGAAGAAGCTCTTAGACTTCGACAACTGTCTTTCGGGGTTATTTGGGTAGGTCGAACTGGCTTTTACAGGCGTAAATGGTTGCACAGCAATACAGAAGTCGGAATAGCAAGTCTCTGGGGTGCTTCGAACTGAAAACCGCCCTGACGTAGTCGCTGAATGTGCGGGATATTGTAGCTCGGATTTGAGAAATTGACCAACGCCTGCGGTTCTTGGAATCGGTACTCGTGCTTTTGGGGTCATATTAGGATCTTCTTGCTCGTTTGAAATAATGTCTTCTGTGACGTTAGCAGCTTTCAATGAAGCAGGATCGTGGATGCTATACCGGAGCTTATGCTAGAGCCACCTTCAATCGACAGATCGAAGGCTTTATCGAACAACGAGCCCCTTCCTCTCCTTTTCTTGCGGACGGTTAAGGGGCTGTCGGAACCCATCGGTGGGCTCCCCTGACTTTGGTCGGACGAACCAGAGGGTCTGCATCGTCCGTTGATGACCTCTCTGGGCGTTGAGCCACAGGAGATGGTCGTGCTATGTTTGACAATTCGAAGGGGTGAGGGCTTTGCACCGGGAGATTCGTGAAACTCCACATCAGACGACTCGCTCGACTTGGCTGCCATATCTGTCCAGGGCTGGGGCTATCACCAGTCAAAGGTTCGTGTCCTTCACTAAGTGGCCTGCGATTGGGAGATTGCCCGATGAACGTACTATATAACCTAACACCTTGAGTGCTGTTGATGCTTTCGAGGTCACACCAAGAATATGCGTAGGTTTGAACTGAGGGCAGGCTCGAGCGATTCTGCTTTCCTCTCCTTCTAGTTTCTTGCTTTTGTCTTAGATCCGTCCAGGTTCGTTGGAGGAGATGTTTTATCGCCCGAATGCCGCTTTGCGTCTTCAATGCAATGAAAGCTGCGGAGGCCGCGATAACAATCGGCACGATGATGAGAGCACCGATAGCTGTATTACTGTTACTCATAACCAAACATGAATTGATGGTGCACTGGAATAGAATGATGATGTAGAAGTGTTGTATGATGGCAGACAGGGCGACATCAGTTGCAATGGTGTGATAGGATGTAACAACAGAGTAAGAGTGTCGAGTGGTTGTATTGTTGGAGGAACGAGGTGAGTCTTCCAAATGGTAGAAGTGCGAAAAGATTGTCCTGGGGACAGGCAGGAACGAATCCAAAGGAATAGGAAGGAGTCGTGCTGATTCCGTATATCTCCTTTAAATCTAGTAGGCAAGGACCGGCGAGTCCGAGTGAATCTCTTAAATATCTATCACACGTCTACTCCTAGGGATTTAGGTCACTCCCCTGCGCTGAGGCTCTACAGTTTCCAGACTTCTCTGGATATTCTCCTTAATGGTTTCGATCTGCTCTGGCTCCATACTGAGAAAGTGTATTAAGTCGTCTCCAATAGAAGCTCCAAATAGTACAGCATCAGAGATGCTTGCATCGATTCCTTTTTTGACGCGATCCTCCCAAACGCCATCCCAGTTCCATTGGCCCGGTTTCCTAGCTGTAACACTTGCAGCTGCATCCTTTGGCGTTTGTCTCGGCCCTCGAGAGCCAGAAACATCACTTGCTGCTTCGGGGATGTTCTCGACTTCGGCATCGTCTATGGGAGGAGGGATGCCAAGCTTGATACGATAAGTTCTCCATGCGTGCCATGCTCCCGGATTGCCAGCAGCTTCTAGAGGTATGGCATCTATTACTTGATCATCGTCAAACGTGCTTCTAATGTATCTCAAAACCTCGTATGTTGAGACTTTCTTTCCCCCAGAGTCGCCCCCTGTGCTCCTGCCACTACCAACGGATATCTGGCCCGGCGTTGGACTAGCACTACCAGTGGAAACCCCAGAGACAGGGCTCTCCACTCCACGAGACCCCCGAGTTGGAGTCTGCACATTGTCATTTCGACTTCGATCCGCAGACCTTCGGCTTGCGCGTCCGAACCAAGCTGGGAAGCCGTCACGTAGGGAGAATCCACCGGGTGGTAATCGTTCCTCATCCGTGGCAGACACCGTACCGGAGTCTTGTATGTCGGTTGTATACATGTAGGTGGTAAGTGGTGTTATTAGAGGGTGGAACATGTCCGTTGAGAAGGTTACGAGGGGCGGAAGAGCGGGATAGTTTGGAGGGAACGAGATCTGAAATCGTAGAATAGACGGTGCATAAGGGCCTGGAGATTTCAGTTTAGCCGGCAGATTGTTGAAGAGAGACAGAAGGCCTACCTTTTCGAATAAATATGACCCCAGACCATAGCGTAGGGTCTCCGGGAGTAAGGCTCACAAATACACCATGAGGGCAAGCATATTTCAAGCCTGAGCTGTCATTAAAGGTCAGTATTGAGCCAACACGGAGGAGTGGAAAGGTTGTCTTGGGTACAATTCGACTAGCAAATGCTGCTTCCGCACAGCGGACAGACCGGTCAACTTTTGTGATACCATCGTTGTCGTAGTTGTTGACTATAAAGACCAATAGCAATTGAGATGGGTTCCTTGAGATGTGAAGGCCCCCATGTCTAGAGCGGTGTACGAATATTTCTGCCACTGCAGTACAACACCCTGCCCCCTGTCTCATCATTCGGTACTGTAACTGCCTTCGTTCACGACCCAACATGAGCAGAAGTGAAATTTAATCTGTTTGAAACTTGGATCTGCTTGGATCTGCTTGGATCTGCTTGGATCTTGGAGTCTACTTCATTTCCATGGAAAAGACATGTAAATGGGTAGCCTGGGAGGTTAAAGAGAGAGAGGATAGAATTTGGAGAGCCTCCTAGTGCCGTTTTGTGTCTACCCGCACTTTTATGGTTCTATATTTCCTCTTATAAATCACTCTTATGAGGCGACTCTAAGGCTCTAATGCCTCTAGAGGTTAAAAGTCCAGAGAGTTGTAGGGTCTCCTCAGATGATTTCTCGTCTAGTTACGATCCACACCTTCATCCGTGCCTGAAATTGCGACGTTTGCCATCTCATTTCCCAAGCCTTGCCTCAATCTTCGCCTTTTCACCTTCCTTGATCTCCTTCAATTCTTCCTTTGACGCATCGTAATTTGCAGAGACTTGGTTGAAAGGGTTGTCTGGATGCTTTTCAAATTCCTTGCGAATCTTCTCTTTCTTCTGGTTTTGTCTCAGACCTTGTCCACTCCCGTCAGATTCCATTTCTTGCAGCCTTCTTTCCTCATATGCGGCATAAGCGGCTTTGAATCTCCTTTCAGGATGTTTGTCGATTTTCGCAGCAGACGTATCCGTGGCCAATGATAATGCATCAAGCGCATTGTCAATACCAGTCGCATTCAAAGCCGATGCTTTGGACGAGCTGCTGGTATCGTCTAGTTGCGACAGATCTAATCCTTTCGTTTTCTTGGCTGCTTGTTTCGAGTTCTTGGGCGCGGCGCGGGAATCCTTCTCTTCTGCGGCTAAGAGTGCATCCTTCTCGGCCTTCTTTCGTGCTGCTTCGGCTTTCTTCTCTGCTTCTGCTTCTCTGTGTTCCATTGTTAGACCCTATATTTGGTCGATTGTTCCGGGAAGTGCCATTCTGGTTGCCTGTTGCTTACTTTTTTGCATTGCTCTTGGCTCCTTTACTCCATTCTTGGTCTTCAGCAGCTGACTTTTTGGCATTCTCTGCATTGGCTTTCGCTGCAGCGGCCTCCGCCTTCTTCTGGTTGCCAGAGGCCTTTTTGGCGCTTTCTCCGGCGGCTTTCTTGCCTGCCATGACTACTCGCGTGGAAGAAGATGTGCTTTGTTGTTGTTGCTGTTGCTGTTACTGTTGTTACCGTCGTTACGATGGAAACTATTTAGTAGCTATAGTCTCGTGGTTCGTCAAGAGGGTGTTTTGTGTGCTGAAAGTCTGAAGCCTTGAATGGTGTTGAATTTCACTCATTTGTTTGTCCGTGGTTGACAACACCCCGCACTAAGGTTACCCCACCAAGATTCTCCGGTGGTCGAATTAAGGTATATTGGTGCCTGACTCTGTCGCCTGAAATAAAAGGCCACAATCTATCCTATCAAGTCTCTAGGCCCACTTGGGATATCTTCAACCTACACCTACTTTCGATTAAATCTTCCAAAGAGCTATAGCGTGAGGATTCAAGATCTCATCTGGACCCGGAGCTCACTATTTCCCGAAAACATTATTGCACCAACCAAGGCGTGGAAGTCTAGCCTTATGAGCGCAATCCTTGAGCATTGCGCCCTGCTGGTTCGATGTTATCGACCACCCTTGGTTTTCGGCTTCAATTGCAACCTAACTTCCTCGCCGAGTTCCTCGCGAGCGGCAGCCTTTGTCAACCGTCACGTCGAATTGAGGCGTAGCTCACGATGTTGAGAATGGCTTGCCCTGGAGCTGCCTGCATAACCCGGGTCTCGGTGGCATCGAAAAGCGCCCCTAGGGCGTGAAAAGAAAGACCTGCGAGTAAGAGACAAGCTCGCTCATCTCACGATGTATTGTACGTCAGCTGACGGTGACCCTGCCACGAGAAGCTCAACATTTTAGGCGTCGAAGCATGCTGTTGGTAGAAGATCCGGACCAGCTCCCCTCTCCGCCTCACCGACTCCAACACGGAACTTTGGTCAAGATATTGCTCCGAAGTATGCACTAGGATGGACGACAATAGCCTCAACCGCTTGCGTCCAGGTCGGCATTACATCACAGAATACCAGGGGAGATCATCTGATGCCCTGTCTCTAACTGCGTGAACTAAAGTATCCCGCAAACATCATCCAGGGCTTCTCTCTCGTCTCCAGAGGCTCCACGTACCTGAGAGGTGACACGTCTTATGGCACGAGATTTCAAGATCTTGGTGACGCTGAGCTGTCGAATTAATCTGGTTGGTGGTAGAACGTCAGTTCTCGTGAGGGACCGGCCACCATGTTAGAAATGGAGTCAATTCTATGCCAAAAGAGAAAACCTGTGCATTAAATACGTTCCACGACCTCACCATACTCACCTCTTGAGGTCATGAGCAACACAACTCGGGCCAGGGCTCGATACAGAGAGCAGATGAGACATCAGACGAGCAAGTTGGAGGAAGGGTTGCAGTGGCTGCAAGACTGCATCCGATATTCTGGAAGATGCGCGTCCAGGGACCCCACGCCCTGCCTTGAGGAATGCACCATGATCGCCAGCGACAAGATTGACGAACGCCGCATCCGCCCACACGACACATCCCGATATCAAGTACGGAGGTACGGAGGTGAGGTTCGCGAAAGGCGTTGAGTCCGTGGGCCATGATGCCCAATGTTGCACAGAGAATCCCATTGTAGACCGGGTCGGGAGCTTTCGATTCCAGCCAATCCACACTGATTTCGTATCCATGAAAACATGCACTCGGTCTTGGAACCAGGCATATACGAAGAATGTTCAAGAAGCAACAAACGATGATGACTACGACACGCATTCATTCCTTGACAATACAGGTGAAGACGTCGGTCTGCCGGCCAGCAAGAGGCCGGGCCAGGCAGTACAACATCGTAGGCCGGCAGGAATTACTGCACTTGCCATATGCCAGTATAGGTGCCCTCGAATATGTTGCATGACAAAACTAGATTTCGCAGGAATACATCCTTCCGGGAGGCTATGGCGTTTTCGGTTTCAGAAACGAACCGCACCGAGTACGGATGATGTTCCTTGCCCCAATTGTTCCCCGGCGGTCTATGCTTGATCACAGGGCAGTGAGATACGACCTAGGAACACACACACGGCAATGCCGATTTGTAGAAGTTGGACGAGGCCGAATATTAGTTCTCATTTTAGACGATGAGCCAAGTTGCCAGCGTCGAGGCAACGTCCAGCCACCAATGTCTTTGCCGAGTGCTCGGAGCGGGCTGTGATAGCTCTGGGTAGAGAGCCGACTCCCCCGGTCCCGACTATCCGAATCTGCCAATACGGAGTATGGCGTCGGAATGCTTCCACAATCCCTGCAAGATCCTTTTCTGATCAACAGACCGAGCTACATGTACGGAGGTGTTCGAGCTATTCAAAGTCAGGGCTCGGAGAAAAATTCCGTTGACGCTGAAGGTGCCGACAAGCGAAGTCTCCCCCAAAATGCTTCTTCTAGGTGTTCTCAGCTTGCAGCAAAGGAGTAGCTTTTCGATGACTACTCAGTCTTCCCGCCGTTTACTGTCAGTCTCGTCTTGGAGTGGCAACCAAGAAAGGTGGGTAGAGGGGCGGCTGGACGAGCAAGCTCACACTGGTGATTGGGCGTCGGAGTTGTTGCTGTCACAATTCATTAGCTGCACAAGGGCGCAACAGGTTTGCTAGAAGCATGATCACCATGAACTAAATTACGGTACCGAGGATGGCGGTGTGAAGAATGTCCCGTTACGGCAATGATGCCATTGATGGCTGAGGTGCCCATTGTTACACCAAAGCAATTGCCCTCGAAGCCCAACCATGACCTTCTCATGCAGGCCAGATCGATTTCAACCTTGGGAAAAATAATTTGACAGCAAGTCTCTCGTACCCAAGCCATCATCTGCCTGGGATCAAGTCCAATTCAGCCAGGGTTCAACAACTTACTGTATTTCAATGGTTCATGGCTGAGATGGAAAGAGTACCCCTTTCGATCTTTCTCCGAAGTAGCGTAAACCGATTCCTGGAACAGCATAGCTCGAGGCCAATTCGCAACACGGCGAAATTCAAAATGCTTCCCCGGTGGCTCCTCAGGAGCGACTTCCGGTGTCCTCGCGAGATCATCCGTCAGGCGACGGCGGAGCTCTTTCTGTGGTAGTTCACGCTTGTGAGCATTTATTTCAGCCACGAGAAAACCGTTTTCCATCATTGATTCATCCTACAAGCTACAACCTTGCTACCCATATAAATATTCTCGACATGGCCAAACTCTTTCATCCTTCCAATGAGCCCGTTTACCGTGGTTGTGAGCAGCAGAGCGTCGGGCCAATGTTGTTTGCGAGTATGTGTACGGATACCGACGACAGCGTCACAGCTGCCATCGTGAAACATGCATCGCTCAGAGCTCTTCAAGGTTTCCATCTAGATTCTGGAACATTGACACGATGCGCCGCATGGGGGCGTCCCGATTCCGCGGTCATCGACCCATAAGCGCGACGGCCGGGTGACGATACTGTAATGAGCTCGCCTGGCTGCCCACACCAAGCCATGGTGTTACTTCTACGGAGGTACTTGACTGCAATGCCTAATTATTACTACAGCTGCAATAGCAAGACCAATTGCTCACCATCCCCGCAATCACGCAGTTGTTAGATCGCTATCCGTGCGGCTTACTTTGTACCCCTTCTCCTTGATCATGAGGTCTTCTGATCGGAACTGCTTATCAAGAGTAGGCAGCTTGCGGCGTTACGCTGACATGATTCTTCCATGGGAGGTTGGAAAGACTGCATTACCATTGACCTGCTTCAACCTATCCTCTCAGATATGAGTTGGCAAAACCAATTGAACTAGCCCCCAACCTATCCAAGCGGGACACATATCTGGTGATGTCAAAAAACCGAAGGACGCAGCAGGCGGCTCTGGAGGACTGAAAGTCTCAAAATTGGTCGCCCCTATCATGAATCCTGCAGTATCTCGCGCTACTTTCACGAATAACGCCCAATTGGTAGGAAGGAACACCTCCGAGAAATGAGCAGATGTCTATATCGAGCGCGGGCACAAGTTCGATTACGACGGAATTTGTTCAAACCGGGGACAAGGGGAGACGACTCCCGTGTCTCTGGTTCCGGTACTATTCACAGGGCTATCCATGACGCCCCAAGGTTGGTTCCATGAGGAGATTTTACAGAGGCAGACTTTGAGAGATACCTTAGGGTACTTTCTGCGAAGGGCTCCGTACCTAGCCCTCAAGCCTGTTCTTGGCCCAAGCCGGCTCGATGTGTCTCGGACAATTTAATAGTGCTAAATGTGTTGTTACTTCATATGTTATCACACCACGCAGAAATCAGTTAGAGAACGACCCTTGGACCTCGACCGAGTCCTTCAGTAAAGGGCAAACCAGCACAAAGGCTCATGCTCTCTTCCTCGAAAGACCGACTTTATGACTCAGAGTTTGCTAAGCTTGGAGGTTCAGCATTTCATTGTGGATGTGGAACCGCATTGAGGGATGAGACCACCACGTTCCGTAACCTTAACCTTACGCGGCACGGATAAAAACCTGCTGGCGTTTTACTGTAATACTTTACCCTGCTCAAAACGTACGTATTTACGCCTTTGGTCAACGGCACTTTCTGTACAAGTACTGTAGTACGAGCAGCAAGGGGTTTGAAGGGGAGGGGCGTACCTAAGGAGTAGGCGAGCCCCATAGGACTGCCTGTCACCGAGTGAGGTCAATGATCAATGATCAATGTCCGCTATTGATCACGCCCGATATGATAGAACAACCCCTCGCCCGCCTGGATGCGAGGTCTTCCATGACAACGTCGACAACGTCGACAAGAGCCGAAGCCGACTCTCTGGCTGGGCGGAGGGCAACGTGGACGCCAGGGATGAGAGCGTGGAGAGGAGGCGAGCTTTGCGCCTTGCGGGTGCCGAAGATGCAGATGCAAATGCAAATGCTGGTGCTGAGTGATGATGAGCAACAGCACCGCGCCGGAATCTTCATCGACAACTCTCTTCATCGCGCAGAGTTCAACTTTCAAGAGGTTACCAGATTCCATCTGGCATGATGCGATACGACCTTGAGCGGCGAGTCCCCTGACGCTTCAGAGCCCAGCAGAACCAGACAAGGCATGCCCCTCCAGTGCCTCCACACCGCCGCTCGCCAACAGGGTCAGTGCCCGCTACTCCAAGTTCTGTTCCCCTTCTAGTCTTTTACGAAGTAGTCTTCTGCCTACGTACTACGTATGGCGGACGGACTCTTCTTTTCACGCGCGGTTGTGACTCCGGTGCGGAGGTACGGAGTAGCAGTGAATTAGGGACCCTACAGTGAATCCACTCGTTGGGGCTGGAAAGTTGGGAGGGGAGAGCCCTGCCAACCTGCGCTCTCCCCCCTTGCTCGCTTGTTCGCCCTTGTTCGCCAACAAACTCCGATCCCCAGTCCCACGCTGCGAAGACCCGAACACAGGGGGCCCGGGTAGCTTCCATGTGAGCTACGGAGTACCATGCAAACAATCCTGCTCGTAGACTCTGAGCTGCTTTGCTGAGGCTTCCCTATGGGTTAGGGTCCGACTACGTACTGTACGGAGTGCTGTATGAGTACGAGGTACCGCAGGCGGAGTGTTGGTCTCTCGGCCCTCGAGCCACTGCATCAAGGGGGGCATAGTGCCTCACGAGTGACGGCTCACGGAGACCATTGCCGGGGCGGTGCCGTATGATACAAGGCTCCTCGAGAGGCCGGTCCCTGGTGGTTGCAATGGCCCAAAGCAAGCTACGTTGTAAACGGTCAAAGGACGACCTAGCAAGGCCGGCAAGGCATCAAAGCATCAACCGCCACCACGACCGCTAGCAGGACATAGCAGCAACAGCAGGGCCATTGCAGAGTCGCCCCGTTACCGTATTTTACCCCTGACTTCTGCTTAGAGTGGAGGCAGCTTCAAGCGACTCGCGAGCGAAGAACGTGGCCCCGTTGCTGGCGTCCTGCAATAATGTGAATCTCGTACCTCCGTAACCTTACCGCGCTCTCACGCCTCGTCACCGCCCATCAGATTATCATCATATTTATTTACGCGGCCGCTGCTATCCGTGATGCTCCTTACCCCATCCGGAGTCATAGCTACAGAGCGCAGCTGCCGGCGGTCAACTTTAAGTGTTCTGTCGTCCCTCATTTCTTCTGCACTCGCCCCTTTCCAACCCTTTCGACTTTTGCTCCTCCATACTCTAACAGCTCACTCGCGTCGTCCTGTGTCTGCTCCTGGACCCTCGCAACTTCCACTGCATAAGGGGAGCGTATTTTGCCCTGTGATATCCGAAGACGTTCTCACCGAAGCGATTGAACTTCTACATGGTCTCCACCGCCCATGCAAACCTTCTAGTTCACTGCCACCCTCCACCACTACCACATCCCATACGGCTTTTTTCAAAAGGGTTCTTCAGCGGCAGAAATAGATATACGAAAGTCCACAACCACTTGTCAGAAGATCAGAGGAAAATTCCCCGCCATGTCGGGCATACAGCATCCTGATCCGCGCAAGCGAATTCCCAACTTTCCGGTCAAGCAAATGACCATCTTAGGTGAGTAGCCAAATCAGGGACCATACATGAAGCTGGTATGAATTCTGACGTGAACGCTCTATAGCATTATGCCGGATTTGCGAGCCAATTGCGTTCATGTCGATATTCCCCTACGTCTATTACATGATCCAAGATTTTAATATCACAGACCGTCCTGAGCAGATTCCAGTATATGCGGGAATGGTGACCTCCGCATTCGCCTTTGCCGAGTTCTCGTCGGGTGTGGCATGGGGAAGACTGAGTGACAAAGTTGGGCGGAAACCTGTGCTGTTGACGGGCTTGGCTGGAACTGCGCTCAGTATGTTGGTCTTTGGATTCGCCCCAAACCTCCCTGTGGCATTGCTCGCCCGTGCGCTTGGAGGCCTGTTGAATGGGTACGTGAATGAAGTCATCTCGAGGTGTATTCGGCGCTGACGAGACGCTGCATATAGAAACATTGGCGTCTTGCAAACCACAGTGGCTGAAATGGTTACCGTCAAAGAACATCAACGTAGGTGAAAGCTTGTAGATCAGATTTGCCCATAATCCGGAGCCTCTTGCTGACATGTTGGCAGCTCGTGCCTACACCATTATGCCGTTCGTATGGTGTCTCGGGTGAGTGACTGGAATCATACTCTTCGCCTTCATCCTGCTAATTTAACTCAAGTTCGATACTCGGGCCAATGCTTGGTGGCGCTTTAGCCAAGCCAGTCGACAACCTGCCTCAGCTGTTCTCTCCAGGGTCGATTTGGGAGACCTTCCCATATCTCCTGCCAAATCTTGTCTGCACCATCATCGTATCTTTTGGTGTGTTGGTTGGAATCTTGTTTTTGGAGGAGACTCACGAAGAGAAGAAATATCGGCGCGACCCTGGCTTGGAGACTGGCAAGTGGCTCATCAACAAGATCGCAACATGCGTGGAATCGAAGGGCTCTCGACACGAAAAGGTGTCCGATGTAGACGAAGTGCTTTCTTTGATCAGTGAGGACGAACAGCCCCCTGGATATCGAACGAACGAAGGCTCTCCAAACCTGCCGTCCACTCCATCGCCGGAACCATTCGAGTCCCTGGATCTCAATGATGCGCGGTCCGTGTTTAACACGAAACCAGCAACACCAAAAGCATTTACACGACAGGTCGTCTTAAACATTGTCGGCTATGGCATCCTAGCTTAGTAAGTTATGCACTCCTTTTATTTTATGCCCGCAGTTCCGCTGACGCGGTATCAGCCACACTATTACTTTTGACTCGATGCTACCAACGTTCCTCAGTAGCAAGCCACCCGAGACAGCAGTGGAAACGGTACTCCCATTCAAGTTTGTCGGTGGGTATGGACTCAGCACCAAAGAAATTGGAGTGGTTCTATCCATCCAGGGGATTTATTCGATGATCGCGACGGTGTTCCTATTTCCAATCATCGTCCGCCGGCTTGGTGCCCTGGGCCTTTTCCGATTGATTGCCATCTCATATCCCATCCTCTATATCGGGACGCCTTATCTCGTCTTGCTTCCGGATGAGCTACGCATGGTCGGAGTTTACGCGGTTGTGATATGGAAGTGCACATTTTCAACCATGGCCTACCCTAGTAATGCCATCCTTCTCACGAACTCAGCACCGTCCCTCTTGTTGCTCGGCACCATTAATGGAGTTGCGGCATCAACAGCCAGTCTCTGTCGAGCCTTCGGACCTACGGTTTCTGGGGTTCTTTTCACAGCCGGCCTCAGCGTGGGCTACTCGGGATTGGCATGGTGGTGTAGCGCACTTATTTGTGTTGGGGGTGCTATCCTCAGTCTGAGTATGACAGATGCAGGCGGTCGCATGGACGTGGACGAGAAAAACGAAGAACCAGAACTCGGATTCGAGGACCACATTCTCGACCATAACGCACTCGACACAGCCATTGCGGCGGCTGAGCCGAGGGGCGGCCAGGAGGACGACGACATCATGAGCAGATGATACGGCGGTTCGTCGACAGGCAATTTCGGCACGGGCTTCACGAATTTTCTATTTTTCATTCGCGGTTCCTCGGGAGGACAGCTGTATAAAATAGGCTTCGCTTTGCGCGTTCTCGCTCCAAGATATCCCCTCTGCTTTCAGCGCTGCGGTCTGGTCTTTGGGATGTTCATATTCTTATTTTTGGCCTTTCTTTTTCCCCGGCCGTCTGGGGCAACCCAGTCATCGTCGCCTGTTTCTCTCTCGATCACTGGCAACCTAGGAGTTTTATTAGAGATGGGACGCGACCGGATATCACTAGATCCAATGGGAAGGAGTTATTTTTGTGCTTTGAGCAATATGGATATTTTTCATTGTCCAGGATCTTCACTGTCACGGATGGCAAGAGGGGAAATAAAACCGTCGATGCTCGGGGCGTGGCGGGCGTGGGACGGCGATTCCTGGCCCGGAGCTCGAGCTCTATTGGCGTTCAATATGTCTCACCCCTATTCTTAGTAGGGTGGTCGTCTTCGAGGACCACTTCTTTTCAATTGACTGGAACTGAGGCTTCCTCAACAACAGCATTGACAGCATGATTTGTCTTCCAATATTTCTGCAGTGAGATTTCGTTTTCTGTGCCTCAAACATGTACCCCGCTGCTGATTGCTGAAACTGGAGTGTTTGTCTTGGTCATGTCTTTGTCATGAGCATGAGGGGTTATTGCTATTGCTATTGCTATGGGCGTTTCCTGATGGGATTCTCGGGCAGCTATAGATAGCTAGCTCCAACCTCTAGCTCTCCTCCCCCCGGTCGACGAGTGTCCTGATTCCTGTTGGTGATTATGCCGACGGGCTCGTAGACAAGCCAATGCACTGTCCACGATGCCGGGCGCTGGAGATGTATGTGCGAGGCGCGTCTAGGAGAATCGGTGTCCCTGGCTTGCATGGCGTGTGATGCTTCGCTCGATCCCTCGACCGAATTCGCCGACTCGAAGGACCCAGATCGGGCGCTCGATGTCGTCTGTGCTACGGTCAGGGCCAGGAGAAGCATGTGTGAAGATGGAGGAATGCCTGGGTGCGGAGGAGGTCTGCATGGCGTGGACGGAGTACTCCATCCCTCGACATCATAAGCAGCCCCATTCGGGGGGGTATGTATCAGAAACCAACAACCGGCACCTGATGTCCGTCTCGTCTCGTCTCCCGTCTGTTCAGTCTCGTCTGTTCTGCCTCGACTGCTGTGTCTCGTCCGTTGTGTCTCGTCTATTCTTCTGTTCGGTCTGCAGCGGAGAGCGGCTTACTATCCTACCGTTCGGAGCATTACTACCAACAGAAGTATCCTTGACAGGGCCAAACGTGGACGAGGGAGTTGAGACGCCTAATTGGATGAAGCTCTTATCAGGACGGAGTCGAGAGTTGCTTATCTCTGATCACCGATGGCATTTCTCTGTGTCCCACGCGAGCGAAGATACCTTCGTACCAGCATTGGTGAACATGGTGATGGAGGTGGTGATGGTGATGCTAGTGCTAGTGCTAGCGCTGATACCGATGCTGGTGCTGATACCGATGCTGATGATGATGGCTTCGTACAGGACCTTCCAACCGCATGTGGTGTGAGATGTCTTGTTGGAAGGAGAGGCAGATTGATTGATTTGCTCCACCTCCAGAGGAAGAAAAGGACGTCCAAGGGATATTTTGCTACGTACAGTACTTGTACTCGGCCCGAGTAAGGTTACGAGTGACCTACGTATGAAGTATGGAGCACCATACAGTACGTAGGTACAGTAATACCACCCGCCTCACCACACCACCTCACAACCACCTCACCACCTCACCGCACAACCCCTGGTTCCCTCTGCGCGGCTCCCGAGGCACATCGCATCGGCATCGCAGCAGGTCTTTGGTCATCACTTATCAGCGACAGCATCCGTACAGACGGCCAAGAACGGACAGCTACGCACGAAGATTCCCTACCCTTAAGCTGCCCCTTGGGTCTTGTTTGTCGAGAGATCGTACGACTATTACGACAGAGGACCGGACCGCACCAGGGCAGCCTTACGGACCGACGAGCTGCAAGACATACCAGAGTACGGTAAGGCTACGGCGTGGACAGCATGCTGAGAAGAGTCCGAGAGACGCAAGGAGGATACCGAGTACCCGAGTGCCCACGCGAGACGATTATCCTGGAAGAAGGTGAAGGCCGAGTGAGCGTGCGGTGGCCCAATCGCTAGGTGTGCTGATCAATTGGACCGTCTGAACCACGAGGAGGAGGCTCTGGGATTTTATTTTTGGGAGGCAAGACGGCGCCGATATTCCTGGTCCGCGGTCTACGAGCAAGCGCGCTTCGAATAAGCTCACCTGTCGTGAAGGGGAGGTTGATGCGGAGGATTGCTTGCACAGAGACCGCATACTCGACAGGCGGAAGCAGGGTGGCACGAGAGGGAAGATGAATACAAACCCGGGCAGTCCACCCGAGAGGTCCGGGGCTGGAGGAGGGGCATATCCAGTCAAGAGGGCTCGACACTCGTCGCCGGAGCAAGCGCGGGTACCTGCGAGTCCAAGGAGTGCGGAGGATGGCGATGTGCCGGCTGCGAAGGAGAGCAAGGCGGGACAGTCGAGTAGCTTTCGGAATGTCAGTGCGTGTAATCGGTGTAGGTTGAGGAAGAATCGCTGTGATCAGAGGCTGCCGAGTTGTGCGAGTTGTGAGAAGGCGGGGGTGAAGTGTGTGGGTTATGATCCGATTACCAAGAGGGAGATCCCTAGGAGGTGAGTTCGGAATGTGGGATGCTTTGGATGTTCTTTTAAGACGAGGCCTTAGCATATCTAATGCCAATTGGGAAGTATAGATTGCTGATAGTGTCACTGTTCCAGTTACGTCTTCTACCTCGAGCGCAGAGTGGGGTATCTTGAGAAGCTCCTCCAGGAGAACAATATCTCCTATGCGCCTGCCGAAGTACTCGAACATGCCTCGAGGCCAGGCGCAGACCCGAATATCGTCCAGACGCCAAGCGATGATGGGGGGCAGTCGTGGAGTAATCATGAAAAGGCAAATACCTCTCAGAATACACAATGGCCACAGGAAATGGCATTCAACAAGAAGCAGGACGAATCGAAGAAGCTGAATAATCTCGTATCCAACGTCGAGAGCATCTCAGTACAGGGAGCTTCAGATTCGCGGTATCTAGGCTCTACATCTGGCATATCATTTGCGCGAGTTGTCTTTGCAGCGGTCAAATCCTCAGTATCCGGTTCGAATAGCGACAAGAGCGGCGTCAGACCTTCGAGACCGTCAATTACGAGCAAAGCAGCGGGAACGGGAGGCACCTCTATGCGCGATTCTTTCTTTGGCCTACACACAAAACCTACCATCAAGCAAGCGCCGTTCCCTTCAAAAGCGCTGGGCAAACGACTTGCGCATTTTTATTTCGAGCACGCGAACCCCCAGATACCCATCTTGCACCGCGGGGAGTTTATGAAGATGTTTGAATTGGCCTATGCGGACGGAGACGCGAGAGTTAGGACGCCGAGGGAACTTTACATGCTGAATATGGTGTGGGCGATTGGGGCGGGTATATTTCTGGGGGATTCGACGGATAGGGAGGCGAAGGAGAGGGAGAAGGAGAAGGAGAAGGAGAAGGAGAAGGAGAATGAGAAGGAGAAGGAGAAGGAGAAGGAGGAGAGGCAGAATCTGGGGCTGGGGAAACAGTGTCAACCGGAGGAGTATCATGCTTCGGCGATTGTGCACTTGGAGTTCTGCTTAGGATCACCGAGTTCGATTGATCGACCGGATGGATTTGGTGGGGGGTTGGAGGAGTTGCAAGCAGTCCTACTCCTGGCCGGTTTTGCGCTACTGAGACCAGTGGCGCCGGGGTTGTGGTATATCATTGGGGTTGCCGTTCGCTTAGCTGTTGATCTCGGTCTGCATTACGAGGATGGAAAAGATCTAGATGTTGGTTTGGAGGAGCAGTCGACCGACCCCAAAGCAGAGGACTCCGAACATACAAGGTTACAGACACAGCGCACCCAACGAGAACGCGGTCGTCGAGAGTGGGTACGAGACTTCCGGCGACGATTATGGTGGTGCACATACTCCTTCGATCGGCTTGTATCAACCTGTGTGGGGAGACCGTTTGGCATTACCGACCAGGTTGTCACAACCGAGTTTCCTTCTTTACTGGACGACAAGTATATCACCCCATCCGGTTTACTGAAACCCATCGGCATCGAGGGCGAGCCAACCTATAAGCATGCATCGTATCATTACTTCCGTCTTCGGCTATTGCAGTCAGAAATTCTGCAGGTTCTGCAACATCAGCAGGCACAACAAGCAAGAGCTGGCGGTGCGAATCAACGGAATCCCTACATGCATACAGCCCTACGATCACCGTTCCTTGCAAAATTCGGTTCCTTTAGATCGTGGCGGATCGATATCGACAAGAGGCTGTGGGAATGGAAGACGTCCGCGCCAACCAAGCGAGAAACAGGGGTCGCGTTCTCAATTGAGTTTCTGGAACTTAATTATTGGCAGTGCATCATCATGCTTTACAGACAGAGTTTAAGCGTGCCGCAGATCTTCGAGGGAGAGTTCAATACGAGTAACGAGGTTAATAGTCCTAATGTGCATAATGTGGAGTTGAGAGAGGATGAGGAGAGGGTGTTTTTGAAGGTTGCGGAGGCTGGACAGAGGGTGCTGAGGTTGTATCGACAGCTTCATCGTGTGCATTTGGTGAACTACACCTTCTTGGCCACGCATCATTTGTTCATGGCGGGGATTTCGTTCTTGTATGCTATCTGGCACTCGCCTATTGTCAGAAGTCGCTTGGTAAGCTGCCCTTTATAGTATAGGTTGGCATGAAGCTAATGAGATTTACAGACTATGGACGAAGTGGATTTTACCATCCTAGCCGCAACATCCGTCCTCGGAGATCTCATGGACAAATGTCCCCCAGCCGAAGCATGCCGTGACGCCTTCGACCGCATGTCCAAAGCTACTGTCCAAATGTGCATGTCAACCACCGGCTTCAGCTCCTCAGCCCAAGGCCTCAACTCCCGCCGCCATTCCTCCAACCAACGCGTCCACGGTCCCGACAACGACCACCTTTCTAATGCCAACAACGGTTCTCAACTTCAGCGCCGACAATCTCGCGGCCCTCACAACTCCACAAGGCCTAAACCTCATTTCGACATGGGTCTCAACGATCTCCTCGGTCCCGTCGCGACGGGACAGTCTTCTTTCCAGCAACCGCCGATCAAGAATGAGTTCGACTCGCCGTATGGAAATACGACCTCGGGAACTATGCGCACGAACACAGCAACAAATTCCGTGGGCCATTCACCTGTTGATTACGCAGTCAGTCCCACGTTATCCAACCTGGACACCTCTCAAATCGACCCCTCACTCCTCCCCTCACCACAACAGCAAACCCCCAACTACTCGAACTTCTCAACTTCCCAAACGCCCCAAAATAATAGTCGTAACCTCTACCAACCAAACCAGAACCAGGAAATTCAGTTCCCCTTCCCAAACGCGCCGGGTATGGATTTCCTGACTGGCAATGGGTGGGATGTCAGTGCGGGAAATCTCGGTATAGGGGGAGGGGATGGGAATGCGGCGTTGGTGAATAGTTGGACGGGGGATCTGGGTATGGGGTTGGGGTGGGAGGGCATGGATCATGATTTTAGTGAGGGGGGCAATGTGGATCTCTTTGATGGGTTCTTTTTCGGAGGGACGGGGAATTTTTGAACCGGAGATTTGACCGAGGGATGTTCTCAGCTCCATCGTTTGGTTTGTGTTGTGTGTGGTTTTCCTGGAAAGAAAGATACGGGATAGGGTGGTTGTGGCGTTCAGGATTCACACGGTGATGGGGTGGGAGTGGGAAAGAATGGACGGGAACTCTCTTCTTGAAACCCCTCTTGAACTCGGGCGGGTTGTATGATATCTTTCACGAAGATGTAAAGCGGGGGTGGGGGGGATTGAAATTCTCGGGAGGTTCTTCGAGTTCTTAAGCGTCCATGTTTTTCAATGTGTTTACGTTTAGCTCCTGTGAACGGAGTAGGTAGGCAGACTAGTGTATCTAGAAGGAAGAGGGAGGAGCACGCCGGGTGTCTTTGGGATAGAGGGGTGCTTTGGAGGGGAGAGATGTGGAGATAGGGGGGTGAAATTTTCGAACGAGATGCCAGTCCGAGGAATCCGGCGTGGTAGCTTCTTCGCAAGAAGCGCAGACAAATCATCCTCCTATCCGATCAGATAATGGGGGTTGTGCTCCTCGAAGTCCAAGCGGAGATGTCAGGGTCAAGCTCATAGTCCCGATTGCGCGTGGTCGCGTCGGTCGCTCCTGATTCTCGAGATGCTTGGGTCCACCATGTCGAATTGCATTCAGCCCGAGAGCACCTGGTTCTATCGAAGCCCCGTGTACCCGTACATACATGGACGCCAATGTGAAATTTCTGTCATTAGAAAGGATAAGTGGGAAAATAGCTCTGTCGGATTATTCCCGCCGCTGGATCGCCTCACCCTGTTTTGAACTCTGCTTCATACTCGTGTATTCACAAACTACCCGATTACCCCGGATATCCCAAGGGTGCCCCTTGGGAAGGTTAGTCACGCGTGTTAAGCGAGGTCACGTGTCGCACACTGGCGTATTAAACGGGGCCCAAGATATCGTTAGTCCAAAGGTCTTTGAGCCTAGCTCTATAATTACAACCCATCCAACGGTAGACGGATAGCAGAAGTAACCTTGTTTGTTTGTTTGTTGATTCCTTTTAACGTCCCTTGTAAGTCCACGGCTATAGTGGAACGACTAGGCCTCAGGCTGTATTTGACTCAAAAGGAGTCATCGAATTAAAGTCGCAAATGAAAAAGCCTACGCTCCGACTAGTTTTCTGGCCGGGGCACCTTGTGATTGCGAGCCGACTCAATGGAATGGATTGATAGCAATGTTTAGAGGCTTGAGGAGAGGCTTGCTTTAACCGAGCCTTGCGATAGGTCTCTTGTTCGCTTTCTCGACCCCTACTCGAGCATTACGCTCGCGGGGACCCATATCTTTTTCCGCCGCTCTTCAATCTTGTTGTCTGCATTCCTCATTTCCACTTCCTCGAGGACACGACTGCGCCGAAGAGGAGAATAGCCAACACCCCGCAATCTTCTTCCTCGGCCCATTTCCAACAGCTCTCAAGTACGAAGTGAGACGAGCATCAAAAACCTCATTTCAATCCTCAAAGAGGAAGGCGACTGTACGTATCCTTGAATATTTGGCCGGTTGAGTCAGAGTTTTGTGAGGGCGATAGTGGGGTAGCCTTTTGTGTGGTTGCGGGGTCGATTTGGTATGAGACCCGTCTGTGAAGTCTGTGAAGATCTCCCTGGGTGGAGGGGGATTTGGGCTTAGGATAGGAAATGTGTATATAAGGATGAGGAGTATGGATAGATTTTAGTGCCAAGGGGTGAAGGTTAGAAGAAATAGTGCAATTCATTGATAATTCACGATCAATATGGCAAGACGCATCACGATCAGTGATCTAGGCTATACGCCTGGTCAACTTCCTGCTGGACCGAAGAAGTCGATTCTTGATGTTCCTGGTGAGTGACAATTATCTCGCATATCCTGAAGCTTGGAGAGCGAGTTGCGAATGTTGAATAGGTGTGCATGTCGGTCAAGTCACCATCGGCAAAGACGGCGAAGATATCTGTAAAGGAGTCACGGTGATCCTCCCACGACACCCAGATGAGATATCAATTCCTTGCTATGCGGGTCTCCATACTTTCAATGGAAACGGCGAAATGAGCGGTAGTTTTCAGATCCGGGATTGGGGTTTTACAAACACCGTGAGAGTGGCATCTCAACGTACTCAGCCGAGATGTGGAAATTGACGATATACAGCCTCTTGCTCTTACCAACTCCTTGAGTTTCGGGAACGTCTTCCAAGGTGTATGGGAATGGACCTTGAAGAGGGTCCAAGAGAAAGGCATGAGTCTGGACGACATGGGTCATAATTATGGGAGTCCCGTTGTTGCGGAAACAGCAGACTGGTGGTTGAACGACGTATTCAAATCCGCACTCAGCACCGATAATGTCCATGACGCCTTTGCCGCTGCCTTGACACAAACTGAGGTACTCGAGGGCCAGAACGGAGGAGGTGCCGGAATGACTTGTCATATGTTCCCTGGAGGTACGGGCACGAGCTCGAGGGTGGTGAAAGGAGAAGCGAAAGATTACACCGTGGGCGTGCTCGTGCAGACCAACTATGGACATAACTATGATTTGCAAATAGCAGGTGTACCCATCGGGAAGTTGATGTTGAAGGAGGGGAGTATACATATGCCTGGAGCTGCCACTTGGCAAGGCGGATGACGGGAGTATTGTTGTTTTCTGCATGTAAGCGATTTTGAGCTCTCTCGTTTGAGGGGCAGAGTGTTAACGATGTGACAGAACTGACGCACCAATGCTACCGCACCAGCTCAATCGCATGGCTCGACACTGTGCTGTTGGACTGGCTCAAGTCGGAGGCCACGGCGTTGGAAGGAACTTCTCTGGCGATATCATTCTTGCTCTTTCAACAGCAAACAAACCTAATGAGAGGGTGTTGTCGGGCCAAGCGTATGGCATTGCCAAGGTCGAAACGAATCAGATTGGCATTATCAAGAATGAGAGCATCGATACCCTATTCCGAGCCGCGAGCGAGGTCACCGAAGAGGCGATATTAAACTCCATCATTGCTGGGAGGGACGGAAGAACGGGAGTCAAAGGCCGTGAGTTGCCTGGGTTACCGATTGAGAGGGCCAAAGAGCTTTTAGCGAAGTATAGGGTTGTCGTTTGAGAGTTCTTTTGGAATGCGCAACAGTTGTGTTGTTGATAATTGATTTGTATGCTTTGCGATACCTTCGTCACATTCCTTATGGTGCTGGAGGTGCATGAACCCAATTTGAATTTGATGATTGGAGATGAAGCAAGACTAGGGCAAAGGCAAGAAGACAAAGATGCCGCGGACGCAAAGTAGAAAAGAGGGTCGAATTTGGATGGGTACAGTACGAGGATTCGGGAATAGAGAGATCAAAGAGAATCTTGGACTGCAAGCAACCTCGAAACGACATGTGACTTGAGGGATGAATGCATCACGTGGCAGATGGCTTAGCGAAAGGGGGGCATTTCACATGCTCGTAGCTAATTCCTCGTAGGGATTTAGACGTCTGTCATTCCTCAACTAAAATAGTTAGTTTCACTCACACTATCTACCGGATTCTTATCGCTATTCGTAGACCACACTTTCACATTGCATCATAATGATTTCCTCTTCACTCCCTTCTTCTTGCGTCCACTTTTCTCTTCCCTTGGGTCCGCTTGATACATAATCCTATCCCACCTTCTTTTCCAGATATCTCTTAGGCCTCCGGCGTCTACATTTTACTCCCATACCATACATTCTTTGGACCTCCCAGTGTAGCGAGGGCTGGCACAACATCCACGATTGTCAACTACTCGAGTTTCTCTTGTTACCTCTTGCCTCTTGAAACGAGTCTCAACTGCGGAGCATGGACGAGCTTCGATGTCGAAATCCTAGTCTCCACAATCGCACACAATCAGCCAACTCTATTCGTACCCCGACTCACTCGGAAGCTTCAATGCTTTTTTCCATACTCCCTACGGCCGTTCAGGCACGCATACCGAAGTTACCATCTCTCCGACGATCCGTGAGCATCTATGGTCTTGCGGCAATGCGCAAGTTTCCCGAATCAGGCATGAACTCTGGTAGCCGAATACCAGATCTGGGATATACTTCTACAATGGTCCTTAGCCGAGCTGGGGGGGTATCACAAGAGGAGGAAATATCAAGTTACTTTGGCGGGAGTGATTCCTTGGAAGACGGCGGCTTCCAGATCGGAAGCCCGTTGGCAACAGAGTCCAAGCGAGGGATGGAAGTGGGAGAGTCCAGCACCGGCATATCTTGGAAGTATGCCAATCAAGGTAGGCACTGGAGTTCTCGTTGGATTGCGTAGCTGACCACGGAATATAGGACTCAATCTCCTCGGCCATGCCATTAGCGAATCCTCTTCCATTCCACAAGAGGCGGGCAATGCCAGCTTTGCTCGACAACTATACATACACGCTCTTACCTACCTGCTTCGAGCCCTCCCATCCGACATGACGATGACTGAGAAATTAAGTGTGCGAAGCGCATTACCACCAGGAGTGTTCGAGCCAATGAGCATCAATGGAGACGGCGAATTAGCAAACAATAGGCCAAATAGCGTCAAGATCCCTCCACGCTCTCTCCTTCACCGGATGCTAGCAACTAGCATCCTTCAGCTCTTCATATTCTTCCAGCTTGTTCTTCCATATGTCAAGACATTCCTCCAGACTGCGTACCGATATGAACGAGAACACAAAATCTCAGAAAAAGTACTTACCCAAAGTATCACTACTGTCGATCAAATCGGAAAACGGGGACTCAGTGTCACCGGGGCCATATATGGCATGGGCGATGGCAAGGTCGGTCAAGCTATAACAGAGACTGCTTCTTGGGTATTCGAAGGCGTGACTGGTGGCATTCATGAAGGTGTCGGCGAGGGAATGACCATGATGGGGGTATGTCGCCCATCTGCCCTCGAGCGAGAGTAGTCGATTGGGCTTGTGTGTCCCACAATGATACGTGGGTATCTATGAGCAACGAATTACGGTGTTGAAGAGGCGGGTACGACCCTTGGTATAGGACTTCTGGCTTAGTCATACCCTGTATTCATGGTGTTCTGGTTTCATTGTAGTTGATAGATAGACGAAAGTCGTATAGATCATAGGTCTCGATATGGTTTTCTATCCGTCTAGGATTGAACCTATTTCTACCAACCGCGGCCGAAAGAGAAGACATGAAGGATTTCGTAGCTGGGTGAGGTCACATCTGAACCTGAGGAACCGGAGGAACCAGGAAAGCGGTCAGCGTCCACGTGACATCACTCAATACAGTTAGCGCAGGATAGAATGAGTGGATACCAGAAAATTATATGGCGACTTGTCGAGATTTTTGTTTCCTGCACTCTAGATCAACCACCACGCCCATGCCCACCTTGCATCTTACCTTTCCCTTCACTTCACCACCTTTTTTCACTTATTCTTTGCAGTGGTTCCGTCCTCTTAATTGTTCCAATTGGTGCTCCTCGCTATAACCTCCAAGATGTTCAACATCTGCAGGAGAGGCGGATCCTCCTTATCCAAAGTCTTGCGCGCTGCACCACCAGCATGTCGCATTTCATCAAGCAGACTCCCACCACTTTCACTATCGAGTCAATTCGTTGCGAAGCCATCCACAGAGGCCAGACTGCTCCATGTTTCATCGATATTGCGGAACGAGGCCGTGGCTAGACAGATCAATGATTCGACCGGCGGGCGGAAAGAACATCAGATCATCAATAAATTCGACCAGCTGGTCGAACATAATCTGGTTCATCCTCATGTCGTCGAAGCCATCACCCTACCAGCACCTCGGGGCATGGGGCATCATACCATGACAGATGTGCAGACCCTGACCATCAACCAAGGCTTAGAAGGGGTCGATATGTAAGCTGGTAGCTTGGAAAGCAGCCATCTGAATTATCACTGACATTACTAGCATCGCGCAAGCCCGAACAGGAACCGGAAAAACCATTGGCTTCCTCATCCCGACGGTACAAAATATCCTGACCAAAATCCCCGAATTAGCCCAAAGAAATAAATATTCTAGAGCCCGGGCTTCGGACATTCAAGCTATTATCATCTCACCCACGCGCGAATTAGCAGAGCAAATTGCCACCGAAGCAGCCAAACTCACCAGGAATACCGATCTGATTGTGCAGGTGGCGGTCGGTGGTAATAGCAAAAGAGAAATGTTGAAAAAGACGAGACGAGAGGGCTGCCACATACTCGTGGCTACCCCTGGAAGACTCAACGACTTGTTGACCGACCCATATAGTGGAATAAGAGCGCCTCAATTGACAACTTTGGTACTGGATGAGGCTGATCGCTTGTTGGATGATGGCTTTTCCAGGGATATTGAGGCAATCATAAACTTGCTTCCTCGCCGAGAAGAGGTCGATCGACAAACTCTCATGTTCTCCGCCACTGTGCCTAGGGCGGTTATGCATCTCGTTAAAGATACATTGAAACCCGACTTCCACTTCGTTCAGACTGTCAAGGAAGGCGATCTCGCTACACACCAGAAGGTTCCCCAGAAAGTTGTAGCAATGCCTGGTATAGAGAACTTTCTGCCGACTATCTTTGAATTGGCCAAACGCCAAATGGATCTTCACGCCAAGGGAGAAGGCCTACCTTTCAAAGCCATCATCTACTTCCAATCGACTGCCAATGTTGAACTTGCCTACCGCACGTTTGACAATCTCACCGACGGAGGAAGATTTACCAAGTCGCCACTATACCCAGCAGAAATATCCCAAATCCATGGTAAATTAACTCAAGAGCGGCGTGGTAAAGTCACGGAGAATTTCCGGAGAGCAAAATCCGCACTTCTCTTCTCTACAGATGTTACGGCTCGTGGAATGGATTTCCCTAACGTCACACATGTCATCCAGTATGGGCTCCCAGAAAACCGAGAACAGTACATTCATCGCATCGGCCGAACAGGACGTGGTGATAAGACTGGCACTGGGTATCTTCTAATTCACGATAGCGAGATGAACGCCGCAACAAATCAGCTACGAAAAATACCCATTGAGATAGATGAGAGCCTGCAATGTTCGAAAGTCGACATGACACAAGATGCTCAACTTCCTGCTGATGTAGCAAACATTTTGAGTGCGATAGGGCAAGCAGGCAAGGCAGTTGACCGCGACACGAAGCAAGCTGCGTTTATGGGTATGCTCAACGCTGCGAAGAATATGGGAAGGGGGGCCATCGGCATTATGAACCAATGGACGAAATATGGATGGGGATGGGAAGAACCACCCCATATTGGCCAAGGAATCATGAATAGGCTGGGCCTTCAAGTTGATGGAGGAAATGGTGGCAGAAGGGGTTTTGGTGGTGGTCGTGGCGGTAGTGGTGGACGAGGTTTTGGGGACCAAGGCGGTTCAGGTTTCGGAGGAAGAGGCTTTGGACAACCTCGAGACAGAGGCTATGGATCCCCACAATACGGCAATAGAGGGCGTGATGGTGAACGTGGCGGCGGGCGAGGATTTGGCGGTCGACAGGACAGAGGCGGCGTTCGTGACCGAGGAGGTCGATCTAATAATGACAGACACGGTTTTGGGGGGAAAGATTTCGACTTTTAGAGCGACTCATGGCGTATGATGAGGAACCGCATCGCACGACCCAGCCCTTGTTTGATACGACCCGGTCATTTTCTACTGTACAAAAAAAGATGTTTGGGTTGTATGAATAGTTGGATGGCGTTACTGGACCCTCTGGCCCTGGCATTTGATGGGGGTTTAGATGGATCCCCAGAAGGTTTGCTTGACTGTTTTAGTAGGGGCTTCATTAGCAACTTTCTCCATCTTGTCTATCTACTGTACAGTATTTCACGGCCACGCTTTGGGTTGGAGGATACCAACTGATGATAATACAACTCTACTTTTCCACCTAGGACTTCTTGACCACATAATCTGGACTTTTTCTTTTGGCTTCGTCATCTTTGTCATGTCCGACTTGCGAGGTGAAGAAAGACATAACTAGATCTCGGAAGCATCCGGCTCAAATCCCAGAGACGGGGACAAATGGCAGCGCTAAGACATGTATGTATTCAGCCTCTTCTCAACAACCTCTAGTTGCTTTCATTCCCTAGTCCATATTTTCAACTTTAGGTCTTCGTAGGTTCATCTTGACTCGTCCCTCGGCAATTTCCTTCCTTCCCCTCCTGTCTCCGTTCGCGAGTCTCAAGCCACATCGTTCTTACGCTAGCATGACTTTATCCGCGCCTTTTAGCCAGACAGGCAAGTCGTTAAATTTTTTGACTTTCCACCAGCCACATGTTTAGGGGAGGGGAGGGGGAGAGGCGAGAGGGAGAGGGGACGAAAGGTGGTTGCGGAGAGGATGTGGGGATGGGGTGTTTATCCTTTCTGCAGCTTGGGGGGTTCTGGTACCGAATGCAAGGAGGAGCGGTCTTTTGGGCGAGATTAGCGAGGGGGCAAAGAGTGGCAAGCCATACCCCTCAGATCTACAACCAGGGAGGTTGATGGAAGCGATTCCGGAAATGGCATACGAAGCCCAAAATCCTGACGCTTTCTCGTCTTTCCTATACCTCCAGGGCCCAGACTTCGACCTATTTGCCTGCGATGAGCTCCGCACGTCACTTCTTGGAGTCCAAAGTATATTTCCCTTTTACCCGGTGCCAGATCTACAATTCGTCCTTGTCGATTGAGCTTCTTGCCAGGATGAGAGGCCCGCGAAGATGTCATACGAGCGCGTGGTTCCTGGCAAGCTGCTGGGTGTTCATGCTGCAGGTCCATAGTAGGGAGCTTTACATCCTTGAGCTCGAAATTTTGATTTCTTGGGATGTCGGTCTTGCTGGCCAACTAGCTCTCCATCCAATTTCTTGAGGGGAGGATATATAGCTCCTGGCTCCCCATCCTCTCGCTTTGCTTCTTCCCAAGCGTGCGGTCAATTAAGAAGCTGTCAATATGCGTTTCTCTCTCCTCTCTCTCGCGGTCCTCCCATTGGCCTCCGCGCAATTGAATAAGTTGGCAGTTAAAGCGGGCCTGAAATACTTCGGCACCGCGAGTGATGTCGTGAGTGTGAAGGCGTTGGACGCGACGTATGCGAGTATTCTGAGTGATAGGAAGGAGTTTGGACAGTTGACTGCGGCGAATGGTCAGAAGGTAAGCTTCACCCTCCACTTCTGTCCAAGAGCAGAGAATGAGAGGAAGGGAGTTGGATTTGAAGACGGGCAGTTGCTAATTGAGAGGATAGTGGTTTGCAGTCGAGCCCGAGCAAAATGTGTTCAATTACACATATGGCGAGGAACTCACGAGATACGCGAGGAGGAATAAGCAGTTGCTAAGATGTCATAATTTGGTTTGGCATTCGCAGCTTGCGCCTTGGGGTTTGTCCTTCCTCTTCTCCCATTCCCCCCTAGTGCTTTTCCGACTAGCTATTCTGACTCGGTCTCATAGTTGAAACTACCAATACCACTGCCTGGACGAAAGAAAGCTTGACTAAGGCCATGGTCAACCACGTCACGCACGAAGCGAGGCATTGGAGGGGACAGTGTTATGCGTGGGATGTGGTGAATGAAGCGTTGAACGATGATGGGACGTTTAGGGATAGCATCTTCCTGAGGGTTATTGGGGAGGAGTATAGTAAGTTGCTTTTCCTACCTTCCGAACGAGCGCTTCGTGCTTCAGAAACCAAAGCGAGGAGCAATTGGGCAGCTGCCAAAGTTAAAGCAGGGGCACATTGGCTTCTCTGCTCGAGCAAATGGCAATATCTACCTTCAACCTTGGACTCGAATTTCACCCCGTCTCAATTCCAGTATCCTAACCCTCCTATAGTTGCTATCGCCTTCAAGGCCGCCCACGCCGCAGACCCGCACGCCAAACTCTACTACAATGACTACAATCTCGAAAGCCCCTCTCCAAAAGTCACCGCCGTCACCGAGAAGATCATCAAGCCCCTCCTCAAAGCCCGCGTGCCTATCCACGGCATTGGCATGCAAGCCCACCTTGTCTGGAATCGCGCACCGACGCTCGACAATATGATCGCCGCCATTGACAGCTATGCGGTGCATGGACTTGAGGTTGCGATCACGGAGTTGGATGTTAGGATTGATCTGCCGGAGAGTGATGTGAAGATGCAGATTCAGAAGGAGGTGTTTGCGAATGCCACGGGGGCTTGCGTTCAGCGTAAGGCCTGTGTGGGACTTACGGTGTGGGACTTTTGGGACCCTGTGAGTGTTTTTCTTTGGTTGTGTTTACCTGCTTTGATCATCGAAAACATGTCGTGGGAAGTGATGTGGATGGCGGATTTCACCGGGGGATCTTCCATATTTCGATCCATCTTCCAATTCCGCCCTATCTCGCGTGGCTTTACCGTGGCTAATATTTGAATAGGTCTCTTGGGTGCCAGGTGTGTTCGAAGGACAAGGCGCCGCGACTTTGTACTATGCAAACTTCACGAAGCATCCCGCATATGATGGAATCATGGGCGCGTTGAAGAATGGGACAAAAGACAAGTGGCATCACCACCATTATTGAACTGCAGAAGATTGATATCTAATGTGAAATTGCAATAAAGACTTACCATCAACATGTACCTATCACCATAGCAAAGAAAATACACAAGAGCAAATTTTGATTGATTGTTTGTTTTATCCCAGAGTACCTATGATACAAGAAAGAGTCTCCATCCAACTCATTGAACGGGTCATCCCCAATCTCATGATTTATGCACATTGATTTCCATCTGCTATTCGTAGCTCATGATGCCACATGTACCTCCTTCCATAAACGCCTTGGTATCTTAAGGATCATGACATCGTCTTTGTGCCGTCTCACCGTTTTTGTACACCCCCTGACCTGTAACAAAGTTCAATTTGCAAATGCTTGTTCCTCAACTAAAAGCCCTTATGACTACAGATTCAACCGCTGAAATATGGTGAATTCATAATTCAAAGCATTGAGAAATTGTCGATACATGAAAAGGCATGATTTTAGCGTTGGTTCATGACAGATCGAGCATCCCAAACGAGAAGACGCTCATCCCAGGCAGTGCTGGCGCACCAGCCTTGACCACCAAAGAGACACCAATCGACGCCAGTGACAAACTCAGTGTGAACATCCATACGACCAAGCTCAGCACCTTGACTGGGAGCATGAGAACCAGGAGTGATGTTTGGAGTGGCCATGCGATCAGACCAGACGCGGCATGTCATATCATAAGAAGCGCTGAGAAGCATGTCTGGGGCATGAGGGCTCCATGCAATGCGGCGAACTGCGTATTTGTGGCCTTCAAGATGTGCAGTAGCTCCATGCTTGTGGTGTCTGATATCGAAAGTACGGATGATAGTGTCAACGCCAGCAGTCGCAACGGTGGTATCTCTGTACTTGTTCCAGTCATGCGTGAGAGCCTCGGATGGTGGATGTCTTGGTCTGAGTGGATTGTAAGATGGACCTTGTTGTGGGGCATGACCATGGATAGGGATCAGGTGAACTAAGTGGTTTGATGCCGAAGCTGGAGTTCTGAGATCGAAGACGCGAAGGTGAGAATCGGAGGTGACAGAAGAGATGATAGATGGTGAGTGAGGTGAGAAATGTGTAGAATAGGTGCATGAGTGGGTTGGCAGCGTAAGAAGAGCTTGGGGTCGCTCAGGTGAGTACTAGCGAGAATTAGCGATGTTCACATGAAGTTTGATAATGAACAGTCGCGAAGAGAGACGCGTCTTTGAGCCCCTCAACAGAGATAGCTTACCAACTTGATAGTGCCATCCCAAGAGCTTGAGACAAATGTGTCCTTTGAGACGAGATTCCAGGCAACAGCATAGACCTCTCTGTTGTGCTCCTTCCATTCCATGATCGGGTAGTCAGGGACTTTTGTGTCAAATAGCTTGACAGTGCCATCTCCACAGCCAGCAATGAGTTGATTGGCGTTTTGCTCACTGTAAGCGATATCATAAATGGCATCCTGAGTGTTGTACCTTGAAGGGGTGTCAGTTTGATCATTGCCGAGACATTTCTAAACATCTCAAAGGACGTACCACTTCTGAGCTACGATTCCTTGCGCTGTCAAATCGAAGAAGTAAAGTCTGCCATTTCCCACAAGACCAAAGTTTGCAGCTGCTCCAACAGCAATGCTGGAGTTAACAAACGGTGAGTATTGAACAGCATAGCCGTTGAATCCGGTCGTGCGGTATTCCATTGATTATTGACTTTGATGAGGAGTCTTGAACGCGTTCGAGCGTTGATCTATGAATTTGGCGTTAGTAGAAAAGGTGACAAAATATCATCTAAATGATTCGTATAGACTTGTCGAAGAATAAGGAGAGTTGAGTTTACCAAGATACGATCAAGAATCAATAGGTCGAGGATACAATAGCTCACCTCACCTAACTGGTGGTTGATGGAGTTGTCGGCGAAAATGAACGAGAAGTCCGTGACAGTAATTGGGTTTGTCCAAAGGAGGCTAGCGGCCGGACTATTATTCACCCGAGCCACTCGGCTTGAACGATCGATAACACACCTTGCCTCAAAAATAGCCGAGGTTGAATAAGTTTTGAGAACGATCACGTTACTTGGAACCCATCAGGCAGCCTGATGGGAGTGACCAGGGCCAACGATGGATGCCTTTGTCTCAAGAAAGAAGAGAAAACTCCCTTCGCCTAAGAACTCGACGGCAACTCAAGAGATCAGCCCGCTCAGTAAGGTTAGCCCTAACCTTACCGAGGAGTCCACGGATTTCAAGCTCGCCTTGCTATCCTCTCTACACCCCTCCGTCGATCAGGACGTCCTCCTAGACGTATTACTGGCTCACAATGGCTCTGCAGAAGAGGCGATGAGAACCTTGGCAAGTCAAGAGCCACTTACGAGAAAAAGCTCAGCTGTTGGATATCAAAGCTCCCTGTCAAGCTTCGTTGCTTCGAGTGGCGTTTCTGCGGCCGTAGAGAAGAGGCTCTTGTCGAAAAGAGGGAAGACTCTCCATTTGTTCTCTCCTGCAGACGTTGCAAAGCATACACCCTGCTCGATTATACATAACTTCCTCCCTGCCACAGAGGCTAATGCTCTACTCGAAGAGCTCCTCCAGGAGGCTCCATCCTACGAAAGAATGACCTTCAAGTTATTTGATAATGTTGTCCAGAGTCCCCATACTGCTTGCTTCTATGTCCAAAGTATGGGAGAGTTGCAGAGGCAGAAGACGGAGTACATCTATAATGGAGGGCTCTTGACGGTGACTGTTAGTCCTAATAAAGTACGAGCAAGTCTAACTAACATGTTGCAGGATGTTCGCCAGCTGACCCCTGAAATGCGAAAAGTCTCACCAAAAGTCGAAGCAGCTGTCAATTCCGAGGTTGCAATACGAATAGCAAGTCACTATCCGAATGCACGAAAACTGAAGTATCAGTCCCCACAGCCGTGGAAGCCGAATGCAGCTTTCGTGAATTGCTACGATGGAGGTACTGAAAGTGTTGGGTACCATAGCGACCAGCTGACATATTTGGGCCCTCGAGCAGTCATTGGATCCATCTCGTTAGGAGTTGCTCGAGAATTTCGTGTCCGCCGGATCGTGCCCCATGAAGATACTGAAGGAACCGAAAGGAAGGAGAAGTCAAAGGAGATATCCGATGCCGAAGGACAAATTGCTATTCACCTTCCACACAATTCGCTTCTTGTGATGCACGCCGACATGCAGGAGGAGTGGAAACACAGCATCGCACCAGCCCAGGCAATTGATCCTCACCCCATTTCTGGAAAGAGGAGAATCAATATCACCTATCGAGACTACAAAGCTTCGTTGCATCCCAAGTTTACACCTCGGTGCAAGTGCGACGTTCCTGCAGTGCTGAGGGTGGTACAAAGGAAGAAAGAGAACTGGGGGAAGTATTTCTGGATGTGTCATGCTAGCAACGTTCCGGAGAAGGATGGGTGTTGCTTCTTTGAATGGGCAATTTTCAGCGAGGATGGAGAGCCAATTTGGAAGAAAAAGGAAGAATGACGAGACTAACGAGTAAATTAAGCCTCCTTTAGCTTCAACTTGAATCCAAAGCACCGAAGGTTGGCTTCAATCATTACTTGAGAGCCAATCGGCACAACAAATTCACCTTCGTCACAATGTTGACAATAATTTCAAGACGGGGTCATTCCTCTTCTTCTATAAACTAGGATTTTCTGGCCTCGGAAGTACGTTTGGGTCAGACAGATCCACCGCGTTCTTCTGTGACCACGATAGCAGGTGATTTGAATCAACACATTGTCGAGGAACAGGATACTCAGTCTCCAATTTATCTCCATCCCAACCGAAAGTCGTCAAGACAGTATCGCCTCTACACAGTGAGACTATGCGGAGCCACTCTAGGCAATGCACTTCATCCAGAATCAGAAACTTTCGGGGCAGATGTGAGCTTAGAGGACTCTTACCAATGTGAAGCTTTTGTTCCTCTAACTCTTCGACAGTCAATTCCGCAAAATAGTGCTCCTTGTAGATCCAGTGGCGGACCTTTTTCTACGCCGAATCAGACGAGATCTTGAACTAATACCCAAACGACTACGTACCAAGCAATGCAACTCATGATACATCCCAAGCTGAGCTGCATAACCACCATCTGCCAGAGACAAAGACGTGGCGTTGAACTTCTCTACATACTCCTTAGGCACCCGAATGTTCATTCCCGATAGCAAGTTATGCCATGCTTCGTCTGCTGCAGGCCTAGGTGGCCCAGCAAAAGGACTCGTCAAGTGCCCCAATTTCTCGAAATATCGCATTTCATATCGAATGGCGTCTCTAGCTGGAGCTATGGGTGTATCAGCACTCGTGATGGAAACTATACAATTTAATACTCGCATGATATCAAATCTTCATGGTCTCCTCCTTGACAGGGAGGGTTGTTATTCAAGTGATAGAAGATAATAGTGTATGACGCTATAAGACATATCTGTACCAGGGCAAAGATCCCTAAAGTTCCTGTAGAGAATTGGGTTTTCCGACTAGACGATCTGTGTGTTGTCGGAGCTTCCAGAACGTCGAGTTTTCCTAGCAGTCTTTCCTTTGCTGCCTCCATAGTTCTTCGCGACCATCAGAGTTTTAGAAAGGCTTCAAGGAAATCCGATTTAGTCGACTCGAATTTTGTTCCACCTCCGGAAGACCACATAAGACGTTGTGTACAGCACCAAGTGATTTGCACCTACAATGATGTTGTGTCCCAAGCCAGTGATCGATACTACAAGACTCGGTGCCAAAGCCGTAGGCTGCAGAATAACAAATGGGCAGGTCAGTCGATTGATTCTCTGTGGATACGAATAGAGGTGTTATCAGTAATCTCGTCATACATATGAAGCCACAGGGGCCAAAGCATGGGTCGAGAAACGAGCATGCAGGGCGTTCTGGAAATCCCGGATAAAGTGGTGTCTTGACATGTCACCCTCCGATCTCACCCCCTGTGGTCATTTATCTTGAAGGTAACCTCCGAGGTTGCTCACTACCTGGTAAGACCATTGTAAGAACCCAAGCAGTGGTATCAAGACTTCGAGACTTGCAAAACTTCGTTGACCCCTCCCACCGCGGCCTCTTGACCGAGATGGGAGATTCACACCACGAAATTGTGCCTTTCATCCACAAAGCGTACAATATATCCTCTGAGCACAAACTAACAGAAGGGGAATCTGAAGAGAAACGGGACAGAGATATCGCGCCCACGACAGTTCGAAAATGGCGACGGCACTTCCTATACCTCATTGTACCAGCATTGATCTTTTCAAACCTCTTCACTGTAGTGAAATGGAGAGAAGCGTATTCCAATGCTTGTATAAGGCCACAATTAACTTACTGTATGAGCATCCTCGATCTCCATGATTCCTCTAACATATTGACAGCGCCCACGAAAAGCATTACTACGTATGAGAGGAAGACTTTGTGGAGAGACATCGACAACAACGTTTTTACTGGATCACCAAGACCAGAATTCGACAAGGCATGGCATGAGTTACTATCTCGTAAGTTCACAGCTCCCCCGTAAACGGGATGTGGCTAAACATATTTCATATAGCTATGGTGATCCGAATAACAAATGATGAGCTCAAAACACTCCACAAGCCATCACTTGCACTTCTCGATGGGTCAGGATTCATCGCTGAGACAGCAGCATATCATGAATTACACTGCATCGTAAGTGATGACTTAAGTCCTCGTTCATTCTAGTTATCCTCGAGTCCCAGGTTAACGTTATCCAGAAACGCCTACGTCGACACCTCTTCGTGGAGAATTATTATCCAAACATGACCGAGGCCGAGGAAGATAGAGAAAATCGACACGTCGGTTCGTCGTCCTCCTGTTCTTTCCCACGTGCTTTGCGAAGTGAGTTAACAGAATGCATCAGACCATTGTCTGGAATATCTCCGAGAAGCTGCTATGTGTCGCGGGGACCCAACCCTAGTACCATTCCATTGGGAGGAAGGCAAGCCTTTCTCAAGTCAAGAAAGCGTTCACGAGTGTATCAACTGGGAGAGCTTTGCAAATTGGGCCGAGTCCCGAAAGATTGATGCATCGCAGTACAGCAAGCTGAGCGATGATGTTGTATACCCCATTTAGAACATCAAGCACAATCTTTTCATCAAGCTCAAGATTTCGTCCATACACAAGAGACTTATAGATTGTTTGCAGCATGATTATCCATATCTAAGTCGAACATTCTTACCGATAATCATGAGGCTAGGGAGATAAGATCTGGGCATAGCATGCAAGGTTAACAGGTGTGCATATTGCCGCGGATATGTACCACGCAACTCGATAGAATGCCCGAGAGTACACATATTCTTTTGTGCCGGACCAGAGCGAGATGGAAATGCTCCACCCGGATTATCGTATACGGCCTCGGATATGGTTACAGCCGGTAACGTTGGAGATTCATGGCGATAATCGCAGTAGCACAATCAAAGGCAATTGTCATTCTTACCTACCACATGTCAGCCTGCCAAACCTCGATGGGCACACCTCATATCGAGTCATGGGAAAACGTCCCACACGACCACTCGGTGCTATACGTAGATCCTCTTTGGCGTGCAGATTTCCATCGTCAGGCTGATACGAATGTCTGGGATGGGAAAGAGGTCCGCAGTCAATTCCCACTACTCTGTGTTTGAAGCAGGGCGATGGAAATCGAGGCATTGTTGCTTAGGTTCAACAAAGATTGGGATTTGGCAGCGAGCAGCGCTCTATTTATGAATGCTCGACGCCCTCGATTAACTCATCTCATGCCGTCATCTCAAAACGCCATCCCAAAACGCCATCTCACCCAACATTCGTTCAACGTCTCATTAACTTAACACGTTGCCCTATAGTTGGGCGCTTTGGGGACACGAGAATGCATACCACCCCATACTTCCTTCCCGTCCTTCTCCTGGGATTTTCAGCCATTGCCGCCCCACTCGCCAACGGTACGTATCACTTCTCACGGCACATTAGCCCCCTTTCTAAGATTTCTGTATAGAAGTCGGCCTTCAGGCTCGCCATGACGCAGATGGCATGATATCCAACACATGGAATCGTCGTAGCATGAAGCCTACCGCCGACGCCGACGATGCCGTCCCCAATACCTGGGACCAAAGGGCCTCCATGAGAGATGCAGACGACGTGGTGCAAAACGACTGGGATCGGCGTGACCTCAAGCCTGCACACGATGCCGATGATGCCGTCTCAAACAGCTGGGACCGTCGTGACAAGATGGCGAAGGTCGTCGACGCTGATGATGCCGTCTCGAACACTTGGGACCGCCGTGACAAAATGACGAAGGTCGTCGACGCTGATGATGCCGTCTCGAACAGCTGGGACCGTCGTGACAAGATGGCGAAGGTTGTCGACGCTGATGATGCCGTCTCGAACAGCTGGGACCGTCGTGACAAAATGGCGAAGGTCATCGACGCTGATGATGCCGTCTCGAACAGCTGGGACCGTCGTGACAAAATGGCGAAGGTCATCGACGCTGATGATGCTGTCTCCAACAGTTGGGACCGTTGAGATGTCAAGATTTGAGGCTAATCTTACGATGGCTTGACTTTCCACAAATCTTTCAAGAGTCTCTATTGGCTCATCTTTTCTATCAGACCTCGCGACACATTTCCTAGAGGGTCACGGATGCAGGGGCGTTTGGATGTTTGCGCTTGATGGGTGGAACGCAGAGCTGATAACACTCGCTTGGAATGGCAGTACGATATCATGATCCACAAAGAATAATTCAAACGACTTTGGTGCTCCGAATCTATGCATATACCCGTGTCGTATGCTACCACATAATGTTGGTGATATATTGCTCTTGCGTGTTGACATCCCCAGCGGCAAACTCTGGATCCAAGAAATAACGTGTCGTCAAGCATAGATGCAAGGAGCTTAATTATCCTTGACGAGGGTTTTATCAAGCTGAACCGATAATATATTCGTCTCCGAGAATATCTCCGATGGTTTGAGTGCTGGTTCCTTTTAGCGAGGTGGGTTTCAACCGGCAGTGGCGATTGATCCAGGGATTTTTCGCCTCCTTCACCTCCGAAAGGTTGCACAAATTCGGTCCTGCTCCCCCGCCTTATGTCTTGCATCCTGTGGGTTTGTAGTCCACGAAACCACATCCAGCTTCCCGATTGAGATATACGCTTAGTTGCACCTCTCCGATAGGGGGGAGGAAAGGGGGGGTGAACATGTCGGGTGCATTGTTCACATCTCGAACCGTGCTCATGAACGGGTAAACATTCAAATGAAGGACTTCCGATGAGACCGGACAACAACGATAAAGCAATAGTGCAAACTTCCGATTTCGAGAAATCATTCTACAACATCCTTTGATAGGATCATTGCAACCTCCGAATCTCCTCGCACTTTTGAGATTCGAGACGATGATTTCTGTGAACATCCTTCGCGAAGGCGTTGGGGGGGGGGGTGGGGGGAGAGGGTGGCTCCACCGGATGAATTGCCACTTCATTGTCCAACAACACTGTCATCTCGATGTAACGATAATCTAAACGTACAACCCTAAGCTAACGGACGTCCACTGGCGAAGCGTGGTACCGTAGGTGTAAACCACATGGCCCACCTCGGAAAGATCGCCGCTGCCACGAGTCCAAGCATCTTTTTTTAGGTCGCACTTTATCTTTTGCAGCAGGGCTATCTGAATCTGCAGCACGCATGCAATCACAAGGCAATAACTCTTGTTTATCAGTGAATTTAGCTCGAGGAAGGTTTGTGGGTGGAGTTCTTTCCAGGAGGTTGGCGAAATCCCCCACTCGTTGAGTGTGAAGGGTCGATGCAGGCTTTACCAGATACCTCCATGCCCGATTCTCAGTAGCCTGATCCTTTGAGGAGCAGGTGTGTTTGATGTTAACACTAACACGCGATACACAAGCTGTTGTGTAGACTCTAAATAGTCTCCGGTGGCTGTCAAAGTCTGATCACTTCAAGACATATCGTGGCTCGTCGACCAGGCTTCTTTCTTATTCATCAGACCGAAGAAGTTGCGCTCGAGCCTCAATATTGCTGACCTATAAACGCAATCATGGTAGCCGAAAATCAGGGCGGCCAGTATGCTATCGCTATTAGCTTGAGTGTTGTTTCGTGCTGTGCGGTTGCCCTGAGATTTCATTGTCGGCGGAAACTCAAGTTGTCGCTGTTGGTTGACGATTGGTTGATACTTCCAGCATTGGTGAGTTGGCAGCAAAGGCCTTCGGGGCTTCAGCACTGATGAAACTAGTTCTTCACCCTCATTCTGGCGGCTCTTATGATAATAGGTACTATCCTTCGCATGGTCTCGTTTGCTTTCCGCTCACTCCTTTTTTAGGGGCCGCTAAAGGACATCTGGGTCAACATACGGAAATTACTGAAGATGGACCGGTTATGGATGATCGCCTCACGATCTTTTCTCAGGCATGTCACATCCCTTGCAGCTGAGAAAATCGGGCTGACATGCTTCTAGACGCTTTTCACGAACCAGCTTGCACAACTCTTGGCCGTTGGTCCTACCAAGCTATCCGTTCTTTTCTTTTATCGTCGAATCTTCACGGGGAAATGGTTCAATCGATTGTCGTGGTTACTGATTGGCATCACGATTTTCTGGACTATTTCTTTCTTCTTCACAAATTTGTTCCAATGTTTGCCGGTTTCGGTGAGTTGGTATGCTCTAGGTCGCGGAGACAAATGCATGCAGGAGGTACCGATGTACCTTGCACAAGCGTACTCAGATGTGATCATTGATTTTCTGATTTTGTCTCTACCTGTACCATGGAGTAAGTAGCTCCGGGCTGGCGGTGGTGCTTGTCTAATATTTGCTAGTTTGGAGGCTTCATATGCGTACGAGAATGAAGGTGGCCATTACTGGTCTTTTCTTCCTCGGTGCTTTGTAAGCAGTCTTCGCAATCCTTATGACTGCAATCACTTACAATTTATAGGACAATTGCAGCGAGTTGCGCCAAGATGGTCATTCAGTATTTTGTGGGAAGTCGTAAGTTGTACCTGTTAGCCATGAATCAGAACCCTGCTAATTCGTTGATAGATCTCAATGAAGCTCCAGACCTTACGTGTGAGTACCCATATAAGACTGCGATCCTACTTCCTTGCTAATTTATAGCAAGATTATCTTACACCAATTATTTACTGGCCCATGATCGAAGCAGCTCTTGGTGTGGTTGCCGCCTGTTTACCTACCCTTCGACCTCTCTTCAAAGGCTGGTCTATAGAAAGCTTTATGGAAGGAGTCCGCTCTACCTTCACTCTGCGTTCAACAACGGGTTCAGCATGGGAGAGGACAGGTGGCTCACGTGACGATGTCGAGTCGGCATCCCAATCATCAAGTGTCGGCTTTAACAAGATATATAAGCCAAAGTGAGTGAACGCTCTATGACAGTAGATCAAGGAAGTACTGACATGACACTAGCAATGACTCAACTAAGTTAGAGACAAACATCGAGATTGTTCCTCTTGAAGAGGTGAAAATTCATCGTCATGAGACTGGTGGAATTATGGTGCAAAAGAACTTCAAGCAGGTTGATGAGGCTTTGTAGATTGATTGAAACAAAGGCAGGACGGTTGCAGGTATATATGATGGTTGGATATGGAAATATCTATATAATATTTTTGGTGTCCTTAAGGTCCAAGGGGTGTCGTCCATGGGAAACGAGTTTGGCTTTCGCATTGCAAAGCTGAGAGCCTTATGCAGGAGTCAGAATTTGGTTTCTGGGGTAGGGTAAAGAGAGTATTTCTCAAGAAACATTTAAAAGGGACTGCCCTCTATAATACAGGAACAAGCGAGTCTTTATATAGAGAGTGACTGCCTGACTAATCAGGCTTTAATATCCTCCAGAATCTTCTTTGCCACCTTACCGATAATTTGTAATAATTACTAAGGAAATAAGTAACTCATATAACCACTATTACGTTATAGTGGCTAACAAAAGCTTATTTTCTCGCTTCCCTGTACCTGTCCGGGTTTTGAAAGTGCAATAGCCCTTATCGAATCTGTTGTTCTGAATCTAATAGATCTACGAATGTCCCAAGGGTCCAACTAGCCGCGCTCTTTTAGAGAAGTCGCGATCTCTAACCACCGGGGTTCCTGCCAAATGGATCGGTCGCATAAATCCACCATGTTGGAAACAGCACCGCCCACCGAAGCCTTTGAAAACACAGCTCTCTAAGATATGGCTCAACCCTCGAGCATCCATAACCTCTCGCGATTAATTGCCAGCAATATTGATATCATCAATTTATTCTATCGAGGAAACAATCTTCCACCCCCATCACTTGACGTTGGTGCGCCGGCAGAACCAAGCATCCTACAACCTATAGAGATACAGGAGGCGACAAGAGTTGCAATAGAGGCCGCAGAAAAGCTCCGAAGTTTGCTGTTGGGCCCAACAAAGTTGCTTCAAGACGATGTTAGCATACTTGTCTCAACTATGTGGGAAATCAGTATTGACGGTCCACTCAGTATTCCAGGAATATCAGTCTCCATGCAATCATTCGTCTCCGAATCCATAAATCCTTCCACCCCCACCATACGGCATCATTCGAGAGTATTGCGACACATATCGGCATGCCCACATCTCAAGTCCGCAGAATTCTTCGCCATGCAATGAACCACAACCTGTTCAAGGAGCCAATGCCTGGCATCGTCATTCATAGCGCTTTGACAGAACACCTTTACTATGATTCGTTCCTGGAATGTTGGGTGGAATGTCTTGCGGATGTGATATTGCCTTCTATTTTCACGGTATAACTTCACAGATTTTATCTCAATGAATATCGTAGTTTGCGGTTTAAAGCTGACGAGGGTTCCCGATTAGACTGCGAGTGTCTTGGGACTGTATCCCAATCCTTCAGAACAAAATAGGAGAGTAAGTCTGGGTACAGCTTTTGAAACTCGTGACTTTGAGGACTGACTGGCTCCTAATAGACAATGTTCCAGGCAATGGGAGCAAACATAGTCACACGCGCAGCTGTTAGCGCCGGCACCCATTTGCTAAGACGCCAGCGAGTCGCGGAATTTGTATACCCTTTGATTGGTTCCAAAACATTTGACGATGACATCCTGCTCGTCTACTATGACTGGAATTGTCCTACCTTCAGAAGGATTGTTGAGGTCGGAGTGTCACAAGGTGATGTGTCGATTAGATTGGCAAGACGTTTTCCATGCCTAAATTTCTTTGTGCAAACTCACCCACTTACTATCGAGACTGTCATAAGGAAATTGCCGCGTGACTTATCAGGACGGGTCAATATCATGGGACAGTGAGCAGTCTATGAGATAATGATCTAATACCACTAAAAGCTAATATTAGCAGCGAGTTATTCAGAGCCCAACCCATCATTGCAGATATCTATTACTTTAGGTGTATCTTCCACAGCTGGGGGGACAATAGATGCATTGAGATCCTAAGAAATTTGATCCCTTCCCTTCATCCTGGAGCCCGACTCCTCATCCATGAAATTTGCGTCCCAAAGCCAGACACACCAGTAAACATCACAGAAGAGCGCAGGGTTCGGTAAGCTTCTATTAATTGGAAATGATGGTTGCTCGCTGACTATAGCTGCCAGGGCCATGGATATGACGATGCTTATGCTGTTTGATGGCCAGGAGCGCGACGAGGATGGATGGGAGGGGTTGTTCGAGAAAGCGGATGCCGACTTCAAATTTGATGGTATCCTGACACCACCGGGCTCGAAGCTTTCGTTAATTATGGCGACGTGGATTGGGACCCGCAGGATGTCTAATTCTTCCACTCCTATAGATCTGATTGTTGATAGGTTCTTGCCCTTGGAGGAGCAGGAGGTTCATGCGTCTACAAGTAGTGATAGATCTAGATCACCAGAGTCTGAAGAAATGGGTGGCGCACCCACGTGATTGGATTTTGGCGGAACGGGACTTAGACGATTTCAACAATTGCAATTGGCATGACTGCTAAAGCTGTGGTTGATGGTCAAGACGGAAGTTTTCGAAGCAGCGATATCGATGGCGTTAGGAATTAGCCGGTGAATAGAAAGCTTTTTGCCTCGGAGCTAATAGACACTTTTACTGGCTCAGTTGGTCCAGTATTCCACATAATGCTAGAAATTTTCACGCAGTCAGGTATTACGCAAAACTGTTTGGGCTTATTACCATCAGCCCAAGGTTCACTCTCCTCTACCAAAGTTGCATTGTTCTTGACCTTCCTCCAGCCTCGCAATACTTCTGCTAAAGTATCCCGAGTGGCTAAAGTCCGCTATCTCCTGCAGTTCTCCCAGATCCTGTAGAACATTAGACCCCCAAACAGAAACCTTCTCTCTTCTCTCCCGAACATCGTCGTTCCGGACCTTGTTCCACGCAGCACTCTGTCGATCAAGCAGACCTCTTTTATGTTTGTCCGGTCGCCCAGTTTCAAGCTTTCTCACGTCCGCAAGCCCAAGCCCCCTTCTCGACTTTACCTTGTGTAATAAGGCGTCCTCCCGTCCATCGAAATTGAAGTCCCCTCGGCCAGATATGATATCTAGCATAGCGTCGCCCAGCATGGCATATTGCCCTTCGTGCCCGCCGCATCATCCACACGACTCAACCGAAGCTTCCAAGTCACCGTGTGCTTATATAGGGACCGATGCAAAGCAACGCATAGCATGCAAGTCTTGGTCCTTCTGGCTCGATGGCCTCGAGCTTCTCGACGTCCCTGGCAAATCTGACCATGGCCTCCGCATATGTATCCGACGTCATGGACGTGCTGTTCGGGACTCATCTTCATCACTCTTGCATCTAGTGCGCTGGCTTTCTGGACGACTTCGGAGATGATTCCCGCGTGGAGTTGCTCGGCGTCTTTGTTTCGCGTTGCGGGCATATCTGCTCGTGCTTTTTTCGCGGGGGTCCTGAGGGGAGATTTCTGGATGAGGGTTGTCCTCCGGGAGGATTTGTTTTCGGCTTGCTCGTCGGCACTCTCGATCATGGCCGTCTATCGGATTGCGCTTTGGGGGGGGGGGGGGGGGGGGGGGGGGGGGGGGGGGTGAGGGGGGGGGGGGGGGGGGGGCCGGCCCCCCCCCCCCGCCCGCCCCCCCCCGCCCCCCCCCCCCCCCCCCCCCCCCCCCCCCCCCCCCCCCCCCCCGCGTTGGAGGAGTTTAGCTTGGAGGCCTTGGGCCTTCCTGCGACGGCGTTGGACCTCGGCATCGTGGAGAACGGCGTGGAGATGGAGGCGAATGTTTGGTCGTTCAGCGAAGAGGCGGGCTTACGAGTATATACAGCACTGAGGTCAAGATTTAATATTCAGGGACAGGACGAGGGAGACGCGTCGCGTGACTTTCCCCGTGTGCCGGGGCTCAGGGGCTTAAGCGAGCGCGCACCTGTCTTGGCAATTGGAGCCGCAACAAAACTGCGATATAAACACCTCATAACATCCATTTGGTATTTGCAGGTTTCTCAAGTATGGTTGAATATCTGCTTAGAACTTTAGACCATTGGATCTTCATTGGCCATCGAATCGCAACATCTGTTGTGTTGCATACTAAGCCCTACGACACAACAATGAGACATTACGTCTCAAAGGACAATGAACCACTATGAGTCATAATAGGTGCTAGAATATTTTTGTTCTTTGAATTTGGTTTTTTAATTTGAAGTTTTCACATTCCGCTCCACATCCAATAATTTGTGGCTTTTTTCGAGATATACAGCCTTAACAAAAATCGTATGCTCCAAGATCAATCAATAGTCGGTTTCTTGCCAATCATCGGATTCTGGATGATTTCTGCCCTTTGCAAGCAAAAGTTCTCGATCAGTCTGCTGATCAATAGCGCACCATCAAGATCTTTGAGACTTACAAGCTACCACCCCTCGATCATCGCAAGCAACCTTTGCAGATCGAAATTGAAGACTTGAGAGGATGTATTTAGAGTATTTTAGAGAGTAATTGGTTCGTAGGTCCGGTAGTGACGTACCTGTCGCGTGGGCCCAGCCAGACTCTGGCCTCCTGTACTAGCTCATATCCACCAAGCACTCTTCCTCCCTGGCGGTCTTTGTAGCCCCGTGGCTTTGTTTCCATGATTCGTCTCCAATCAACAGCGAATAATTGTGCACGCCACTGTGAACGTGGATTTGAGGAGTAGTGGTTGAGCAACGAAAAGAGTATATGAGACCCCGTACTGTACGCGAGCCCCGAATAATCCCGTATCTCATCTCTTGGAGCACTCGACACGGATCTTGCTGGAAACTATGCTCAATCCAATGACGCCCCTCGATGAGCCCGATTTGGAATTTTCGCCCTCGTGGTGGTTTTCGTGATGTTGATTCTGCCAAGACATTTTGCGGGTACTTCTTTAGTCATCATTCTTGTTTCAACGACAGCCAAGCATCACATTAACACCTTTGCAATGTCATCGACTTATAACTCCCTCGACCATCTTGATGTGTCTCGTCGGGCCAGTAGGTGTCCTGGTGCGGCGCGGACTCAACATGGCTAATCTGCCAATCGGGAATCGAGTCGGTCGAAAGTGACATTCATTTTTTACACTGACTTATTATTATCGAGAATTGGCTTGATGACATTCGAATATACTAGGTATTCCATTGAATCTCATGTACGTCCGATCTCCGAAGTTCTGTCCAATCATTCGGCGCTTCGTCATCTTGAAATCGAGACTTCACATGAGCTTCCCTGGCGATATCATAATGGGGATGTTGGCATCATTCGAATTTAACGAATGTCAGTGACGCTGTGCATGAAAATGAATATGTTTAGAAAGATACAAGAGAGATGTTAATTTACGCTGCCCCTATCATAGCTTCATGAACATTAGATTGCCGCACAAATACAACGAGTGCTAGTGTTTTTGAATTATAATTCAGTTCTTGAGCACTTGCCTTCATGCATGTCACAATGGGGCTTTCGGCACTTAAGTAGAAAGCTCTAAAGTACTTATTCTTGATGATCGCTATAACTTCCGTAATCCTCGCATCCTTCTAACTATCATGCTGTTACTGTTGCAAAAGACGCAATTTCTGTATATCGCATGATCATTTAGCTCCTCGATACTAGAAAGGTAATTTTAGGATTTTGAAAACGTCTCAGATGCTACATTTCACCTTGAGAACGTCTGAAATGCAGAAGCCTTTTCAATGCTTCTTACATGCGATGTCAATCCTCGGCATTCAAACCGACAGTTTCAAGTGTGGTTTTTCGTCCTTAAATGCTAAAAAGTACCGTGGCATATGAGAAGTTGTCATGGCCCTTATTTCACGAGCCAGGTGCTCAGCTTCAAACCACCTCACAAGGTATTATGTACAGAGGGGAAAAAATCTCTTTCTTAAAGGCGGCGGGGAACGCGGCTTCGGTTAGTCGGCTTGCGACCAATTAAAAGCATGGAAAGGGTAACTATATCCCCCAATTACGGCCCGCGTCAATCGCCTTACTAGCGGCCTCGCCCAGGGACAATCGAAGTCAACAAAACAAATTGATAATACAGTAGACTGAATGCGGTTAGATCGGCGCGCGAAGCCCAGATACGCAACGCGACACTCCCCAAAAAATTTCTTTCCTCGTCACGTCTTCTCAAAGAGAATCCAAGAAATCTTCTGCTTCTGCATACGCAACCAGTACACAACTACCTTCGCATACGCATACGCACTCTTCTTAGATTCTTCCTAAAGCCTTGATCACGTTCCTCCAACCCTCCACCCTCAATCCGCCATCCGCCATCCTCTACCCTCTGCCATCTACCCTCCACCCTCCACCCTTTACCCTATACCCTCCACCCATTACCCTCCACCCTCCCCTCGGTCGCGACCATGTCGGGACCACCGCCTGCTCAATCCCCTCTCTTCACGCTCCCCCCGGGCTTTGTACCTGGCACTACTGTTGGTATTATCAACACTGATTTCGGTGGCTCGTCACCACCGAAGCCTACTGGGCCGATCATTCGCCTAGTGGTCAACAAACCCGCCTCCGCTTCGGTGTCTGGAGATCCAGCCCCCAAGCAACCTTGCAACCCGAAGCCTGGTGCCGACGGTGAAAAGGTATCAGCCTATTCGAACCACGACCTGGATGATGCTGAGCCGATCTCGGCTGCTGAGTTCTCGGAGACGTTGGAGACCTGTTCTGGGCAGGAAGAATTCCTCCCCAAACTCCTCATCGTTTCAATTAACAATTCGATGGAGGTATATCATCTCGATGAAGTTGCGTCGCGAGGCGAGTCCTGGGCCTCATTGAACCCACAAGAAATTCTATTCTGGCAGAAGGGGATGGAATCTGCAGGATATTCTCTTGATGGCGACAAATGGGACTTCATGACACAATGCCTATTCCGCAAAGCCGGTGCTGTGATGGCCGAAAGCCCACAGTCTCCTGTGACCGACGGTTCAGTTGAATCTGAGGATGATGGCGATGACCCAGGCTTCGCTCAGAAAGTCATGAAGACGCACAATCCTAGAGGCTTCAAGATGGTCCAACAGGATTGGACATACCGCGCAGATTCCAAATCAAACCAAGCCATGGGCGCTGGTGTTGGTACTGGATCTGAGACTGCCGCTGGAGCTCCGACGAGATTTGTTCTTGATCCAACAGAAGAAGCACCAACTAGCGATGAGCGAACCTCCATGGAAGCAAAGAGCGAGGTGGTCAAGTCTCGCCCGATATTGAAGGCACATAGCCGCCTGGGCAAAGGAGGATCGCCGAAGAAGGGGAGCAAGGTCAATCTCAAGGAGACCATGAAGGCATCGTCGTCTTGGTCTACCATGGCTGCACCACCACCACCTTCTTTCTCCTTCTCCTCCGCCACCACCATTACTCCTTCATCTTCGTCCACGTCGACGACCGTTGTCCCACCGCCGTCTGGCCCCATCTTCCCCCCCTCCGTATCGTCGTCGTCGTCTTTGACCATTGCTCCGGCAACGTCGTCGACCCCGGCCCCCCCTACGACTTCCTCCTCGTCTTCGACCGTTGCTCCTTCAACGTCGTCGGCCCCTGCCCCCCCTTCTTCGTCGTCTTCGACCATTGCTCCAGCAGCATCGTCGACCCCCGCCACGCCGTTGTCTTTGGCTTCGACTGTTGCTCCGTCGTGGCCGTCGTCAACCC